>CABFWB010000640.1:236952-251515 GCA_902151455.1 Timema bartmani | reverse complement strand
TATATTACGTGTAGAAAATTTAATTTATCATAACTACTGAAGAAATATTTTATTTATTTTGAAAAAAAAGTTTAGATATACAAAAACTTCAACAATAAAGCCATTAACCCACACAACTTTCCATTTCTATCACACCTTTAGTACTACTATCCGACTCTATCCGCAACCTCATCTTTACCGAACTGGATGAACTTGACATTTAGTCCACGTGACCACCAGTTCGGTCCTCGTCCCCTCCCCCTCCCCTACCCAATAAAAGACACATCCGCATGAAGGGCAGTTTTATTCCATTATTTGAGCAGTATTCGAACGAGAGAGACAATAACAGAACCGGCGAAATAACGCACGAGTCCATTCGACAACCCACTCAACATGTTCCCATTAAATGGCATCGTAGCGACGTGTTCCTGTTTCAATGGGGCTTGTTTTCCCTGCGCCTGGCGGTATATAACCGTGCTCTACGTGCCTTGATGACGTCAGCCTTAGTGGCACTAGTCGTCATATTATATTTTAAAAAAAGTGTTGGAATGTCACGTGATTATCGCGAGTTGTTTGTATCCCTGTTCCAGCACACACCAACAAGAGCGTACTACGGTCAGCAGAAAATAAAGTGGAATAGAAATAATGGGTGTAATACTGGTACGATGGCTATGATGGTGTCTTTTGGGAGCGAAAGTTCAAGGTGACCTCTCTCCATGCTTGATTTAAGTGTGGTAGGCGTCATTATTTGCTGTGCATAGTACTTTTTTTTATTACTCGGCCATTTTATTGAGAAAATAAAGCTTCAATATCCAATATTTATTTTATTATTTGTGTTCTTAATTGTTTTTGAACTTGGACCACCCACACAAATGCAACAAAATTTCACCTTTGATTCATATGTATACAAATAAATCGATTGATACATAACTTCGTATACAATTAATCTTTCTTGAGAATATATTATTAGAGAGACTTAGTTACTCGCATCGGTGGGTACGGAGACTATGGCGTTAGTAATATCTGGTATAGTTTGCGTGGGAGAAGGGTTTGGACCTAGAATTCCGATCGGGTGTACTGAGTGGTTTTTTTTCCCTAAATTTCTTTCCAATTTACATACACTTTAATGCGGGTAGACCTCCTCCAAGATATATCTTCTTCATCCCTACCCTTATAGAGTAATTAATAACAGATATTCCGGAGGGATGGCAAGCTTTGAAGCAGGTACATTACTTTTAATTATGCAATATACTTCTTTTCCTGTTTAAAATATTATATACCATTTTAACTAAAGCTATTTTTCATGCTCACGTAAAAAAGTAAGATAAAGTAAACTTTGATGATTTCATATGTAGATATGTAGATTTCATAATGTAGAAAGATAAATTTTAAAACAATTTATTGGCTCAAATCCTGATGCTATTTATGTGTTGACCGTAGTAAGCTTGGCACATTCCCCCTGAAAACGAACAGTTTGGACCAATCCATGCAGGACGTTTGAAACAGTATTAGTAAGTAGGCTTAAATGGGATGTCTTTTGGATCAACCAAGAGATGACGTATATGAGCTAGAGTTAAGCAGAAATTCTTCTCTTCATTTATGTAGACCTATTCTAGCTATAAAGAAGATATCATATAATTTTTGTAGACCTAACCTAAAATAATATGACCTAGCCTAACATTTATGCGATTTCTTTTTAGTTTCGCAAAGATAAACTATCCTGCGTTTTAAACTGCTTTAAGATTCAGATCACTACAGCCGAAGTGGGGAGTTGAGGCTCCACACATGCTCGACCAATCCGTATAGAGATAATATTCCAGATTGTGCCAAACGTCCCACGAGCTATGACTTTTTGAAATTCCAGTGGGTTGAAATTAAGTGTAATAATTATTAGGATCCCACTGTTAAGTCCAGTTTTAGGCGCTAATAATCCTTAGCTTGCTTTTGTATCAAGCACTTAAAAAATATATACTTGTAGAAGAAACATGATCAGTTTCTAAAAAATCAACAACAAAAACATATAAACTATGTGGCACATTATGAAAGATTAGTTTCAAAATAAAAATTGTATATTTTAAAAGTATGTCTGTGGAACGTTTCTTAAAATTATGTCAAAGTCCAACAAAAATAGACCCACCTGAATAAATGATGACTACATTTTAACGAGATTCGATCAAACTTGGCAACCACATTAACGTACTCCCATTTACCAATATTTTAAAACTAAACATGTGATGTGACTGCGGTTCAAATTATACAGGGCGAGGTTTCGCAATATTATTTATAATTCTAACCAAACTTTAACTCAGCTGATTTAACTCAGCTATGGTGACTTAACCTGTTGAACCACTTTGCCAGAGGAAACTCCATAGGTGTGCTAGTTATACACTAATCCTTGGTATGGATTAATATAATTTATTGATTATATTTTTTTATATCCATTACTGTTTCCAGCTTTTGGCCTGGGTCACTTTTTTATTCAAGCCATATATTTTACACTACCGGCTTGCTAGGACTGTTGTAGCTTCATATGCCTTATAATATAACTTATTAATAGGATAAACACAACATCAAGTCCCCAGCTGTTAATTTATTACTTAAAAGGGTAAACCCACATTTCACCACCTCTAAATTTTTCAGCCATGCTAGGAATCGAACCCGGGACCCTTGGCTTAGTAGACAGACACGCTACCGACTGAGCTAAGGTGTCGGATTGTATTACTTATATGCATATTATATATAAAACGTGTATCTAAAACATTGCATCAAACTTTGAAAGGCTATTTCTTGGGTGAAAATAGAATAATTCACATAAGCAACCTAGGGTCCATCTTGGATATTAAGGGCGGTATACACCCCTTAAGATAGAGCTAAAAACGAATGTTGTGTGAAATATTATGAAAACTGCTTAGGGTATTACAACGAATCCTTGTATACTACTTATTGAAACCTTGATCATTAATAAACTAAATGTGCTTTTACCGTTACCCACCCCCATGATGTAAAAAAGGGGTGTTGTAACACTTTTTTCTGCAATAAAATATGTCAGAGTAAGTATTACAAATTTTGACTTGAGATTACAAAACATGGAGTAGAAATTAACAAAAAAAGGTGTCTTGGAGATACGGTTTAGCTTTTCCCGTTCCAGAGATAATTATGCATGTTTTATTTCAAAGATATGTGTTAGCTCCTGCCAGGTAGGGAGCCAGTATAGTTGTGTTTCTTCGCTCCATGTTGCGCGCATTACTAGTCAAATGGCAAAGTACACAAAC
The DNA here is from genome assembly GCA_902151455.1 of Timema bartmani. Taxonomy (NCBI): domain Eukaryota; kingdom Metazoa; phylum Arthropoda; class Insecta; order Phasmatodea; family Timematidae; genus Timema; species Timema bartmani. The sequence goes on along the minus strand of CABFWB010000640.1, from coordinate 248,264 downwards.
GCAGAAGTGACAGACATGGTTATGCTGCACGGTGAAGATAGAGGAAATGAAAGATCAGATGCACGGCTGTACCACGATACATATCCTGCGTGACGTCAACATTATCACCAGACCTTCACCGATGTCACTCAGCGACTTCGTGAAACAGGTACATTTCAGCTATGAGGGGGATATGGTCACCTGAGGAATGTTCGCACTCTAATTATCAAAGAAGAGGTACTGAATTCCTTGGACGATAACGCGTCAACATGCACAGGTGCTATTGCGCACCAAACAAATGGCAACATGATCAACTGCTGCATCCGTACCACATGCGAAAGGTCCAGGCATTGGGGTCAGTAGATTATGCTCCTCGACATGATTTCTTCCGACTGGTTTCTGCAGCAGTGCGGAGTGGTTCCTGATTTCTCCACTATAGTATTGTTTTCCGATGAGGCAACATTCACCCGAGACGGATATTTTAATAGTACAAATAGTAACATCTGGAATGACGTGAACCCTTATGCAACTGTCATCATGGGCAACCAGCATAGATTTTCTGTCATTATCTGGGCGGGAATTGCAGGTAACCATCTCATTGTCCCTTACCTGATGCTACAATGCTTGACTGGCCACATTACTGCCAATTTCTGACATTTACATTGCCACAGTTCCTCGAGAATGTATCGCTATCCGTTCGACAACACATATTGCTACAACACGATGGTGCCCCACCTCATTTCACAAGAGCTGTGCGTGACTACCTCAACACTACATTAGTATGCCAGTCATTGAAAAGCCGCATCAATTATTGCAATGACGTTAGGGGCCACCATTTTGAACACTTGCTATGAATCTGCTTTTGAAGCTAGGAACTAAATAATGCAATAACTACCATTTGTATTTCTTAATTTAGCTTTCAATACTCCAGTGAATGTAAAGAATAAAATCCCATCCAATTGGAAACTGTGTAAGAATAACTCACTAATGTAATAAATAGTAACATATCGGAGCTTATGAAGAAGGGAAAGTACCTGGGTTTCTACATAATAGCACACAAACCAGCCTTGTTTACCAAATGTACGTGATACATAGTCACACGTGCTGGTCAAAATGGCTAAACGACTGCAGTGCGAAGTAACACTGCGATTCTGGCTGCCTACCTGGCAGGCATTTACACTTGTCTCAGCTCAAACTTGTGTGATTATCTAGGAAACGGGGAAAGCTAGACAGCTTCTCCAAGACACCTTTTCTTTGTTAATTTTTACTCCATGCTTTGTAATCTTAAGTCAGAGTTGGTAATACATACTCTGACATATTTTATTGCAGAAAAAATTGTTACAACACCCTTTTTTTACATGATGGGGATGGGTAACGGTATCAACACATTTAGTTTATTAATGATCAAGGTTTCAATAAGTAGTGTACAAATATTCGTTGTAAAACCATAAGCAGTTTTCATAATATTTCAACAAGAGTAGTTTTTAGCTCTATCTATAGGGGTGTATACCGCCCTTAATATTTAAGATGGAACCTAGGCTATTGATGTGAGTTATTACATTTTCACCCAAGAAATAGCCTGACAAAGTTTGAGGCACTGTTTTAGATAAACGCTGTATACATTATATGTATATATATATATATATATATATGACAAACTAAACTTATGAACCTGGGACCTTTGAAGGTCTCTGGCTGGTTACTATGGCACCAATAGCACCCCTTCTCCTCCATAGTGGTTGCCTGCACAAAGTAATTAGCCAATTTTAAATTGCTAAAATTAACGCCAACCGACATAACTTATATTTGAATTAAGTTAAACATTTTAAGTCTTTATGAAAAACTGTCTTGGGATTATACCTAGCTAGCCTTTAGTCATACACTGTGATAAAATTATTATTAAGTCACGTAAAACTTGTTTTTACTGTATATCTTAAAATGTTAGAGGGCCACATTGATTTTCAGTACACTTATTTAGTTTCCAACACATTTATTTATCAATTTATATTTAATAATTATTGTGATGGAGATGCGCTTCGACTAGATGGAATTTAAAGAAATGTGTGTTCATTGAAATAAATGTTTTTGTGTCCTTTGTTTTGTGTATTGACCGTTGTAGTGGGGATTTATTTATTTATCCCCAGGGGTCAGCTATCATTAGGTTAATTACCTAGCATGCAAGTAAGCCCACATTACATGCCGTTGTGGGAGAAGTATCAGGAGAATATAACATCCAAGCAGGTAGCAGTAGCACCAGAGGTGATAAAAAAAACATTCATCCCTTGGGAGACATCACCATTGAGTTCCAAGCAAACCGAACAAACTAGAGCATTGGTTAGAAAAAAGAGTCTAAAGGGGTGATAGGGGGAATCATTCACTACTAGCAGAAACGACCTTATCCTATGTTTATTCAGAATGTAGTTTGAAGGACTTTCACAAGGAACTTGCCTATAATTTGGGATAAAATATATTTTTAAAATGCGTACTTTTTAAAGTTGTTCTTCTCAGAATTGTCACCCATATTAAAGTACCTAACACTATCGTAACTAAATTTTTATCAAACATATTCACAGGTATTCCTCCATAAATGGCCAGCATCGTGATATTTTACTCATATAGTTTTGTTGTCAGAAATACTTGGACTAAAGGTTGAATGTTGATGCCATCTAACCATGGGAAATTTGCCTTAGCTCTTACCATTCAGCTAGTCAGTAGTCAAGTTCCTATTATGACAATTATTATTGAAGCCAGAGCCTATAATACAAATATATTATATCTTTTTTTTATCAACAAGAAACATAGCCATGAGGATTCAGGGTCGGTATTATAGTGCCTGTCATACAATCTATTTGAACAGCGGTAAAGTTGAAGTATTTAACTTAATTGCTTCTCCAAATATTTCTAGTCCAGTATACTAAATTATTAATAGCACTTATTTTTAATGTATCAATAACAATTTTTTTGGCACAATTTCTTATCACCAATTCAGGTTAAACGCATATGTACTAATTACGCTAGTGAGCTAGGGATGACGAAGGTTTTACTTGGATGAAGTATCCCCACATTTGTGCGTATAGGAAAAGGGGGAGAATAATTTTAGAAAAATCGCCCTCAGAACAACCAATCAGGATTCGAACCCTGTCATCGGGAGTTTATTCTATTGTGAGAGTATCGCTTTAGACCAGGGGTCTTCTACCCATAGCCCACGGGCAGTTTATAGCCCGTGGTAATATTCTTTGCGGCCCACGGGCGCATGAAAAGTATAAAAAATGATTTAGATAGAAAAAATGACAAATACAGATATTTATTTTACATAAGCAACTGATACAATAAATATGTATTTTATCTACATATCTTATGTTATTTTATAAACGATTTTTGATTTTTGCACGAAGAAAACTACTACGTTTTAATACAAATGTTCTTTGAACGGGCAAATGACAATTATGTTAGACAAGACAAGTCACGCTACCTCCTGCTATAAAACAACAGAGAACCAACTTCATGAGAAATCCTAATCCTTAGTGTGAGTGTAAGTGTATAAGAATGAGCTAATACGAATATTTTAATAAGTATGCAAGCCTAATATTGTGGGTTGAGTATTGTGGCCCGCGAGCCAAAAAGAGACAGAAACTTTGGCCCTTGGACACACAAAGGTTGAATACCCCTCCATTAGAAGATGCAACCACCTAAGCAGCTAAAAGCAAGTGTAATAAATGATTATGTAACGATTAGTGCTTACAACACTAGAAATACTATCGAGAATTAATGTACCTGTATCAAAAGTGGGAGAGTATTTGAAAACTTTACTATAAATCGCATTTTTAAAAACATCTCCATTGAATTCAAACGGAGTTAGAACCCTAGCCTCCCCAATAATCGTTAGGGTGCTATATCATCGTCATCCTGATATAAAAATGAAACGACAATTTATATTGTACTCATTTGATAATGATCTTTATTTGGGCCTATCAATATTTTGGTTTTACAACCTCTTTTCAAATGAGTACTATTTACTTTTTCAACCTCTAATTCAAGCAGCCATGGATAGGAACATGTATTAGTGTTCAAGTTGTCAGTCCCATTTTATTAACTTTCAACTGGAAACATTATATAGTTTCTAATTTACAAAATACTTAGTGATTTTTATCTTGGGTTGTATAATAATTCTTCTTCTTTCCTCACAACTTCATAATCACCATCATCACATCATCTTATTGCGGGTACACCGTGTAGACAACCTCCTATGGTGTACCCTGGACAACGTTCTGTGCCACCAGTGGGGCTAATAGTCTACACATAGGACTCTGGATTTTATATCCTTATTGGTCATATTTGCCATACAACAAAAAAAAAAGTACTAAATATATGTAATTTTTTACAGTTAGTCGAAGGAGTCAATTTATTTATAATCAAATATCTAAGAATATAATAAAAATAGTATAAGAAAGCAATTTGTAACTCGTACAGTTAAAAAGTCAGATCCTTTGACTTTTTTCATTGGATCAAATAGCAGGTTGAAAGGAAGATGCTGTAGGGTAAACTCTATACTGAGACCAGAGACTTGATGTGATGAGCGGGAGTTGGACTGGTAGACTACTGTACCCGTGTTTGGTACAGATGCTGCGCCAATAGATGGCGTGTGTATGATAGAGATTGGAGCTCTTCTGGGTTGATCTACGTAACAGGAGCAGATAATATGGTATAGTGTTCTGATGTGGTGGATGTGTGGACCAAGGAAAGAGTACTCGTGACTATGTTGAGCTTGAAGGACGTAAGTGATTTGTGTAATGATGCTTGCGGACTTTTGACATAAAAACGATTAGCTGTGAATATTTTTGTTTGATTATTACGTATGTCTCAAATATTCTGTTATTTATTCTATAATAGCATAGTCAATTTATTTTGCACAGTGTATAATTAAGTTTATTTTTTTTGTTCAGTCATTTAAAATCTAAATATTTCTTGTGTGTTTTAATTTATGATGAATGAATAACGTGATTTTATATCCAAGAACCCACAATTAATGGGGTATGTGAACATACAATCATCTAGTTTATTAAAGTTTGATAAGTTTTTCTAATGTTGACACATGCCAGCAGTAATTTAAGCATACCGTATGAACTAGGTATCATGCATATAAATATGTAAAATCAAACTAAAAATAATTGTGAACAAATATATACTAATATAAAATAACCATACTATCTCGTAGAGCTCAAACTACTATAGGAGTATTTTGTCAGAGGGAAATTACGTACAGTTTATTAGTGCTCAAACTCTTCAGGCCTTTAAATAAAATTTTATTTAATCTCACTCTCAAATATTCTTCACAGACTTTGTCTTAAACATTGTTGATGGATGGCTCTTTAATTGAGAATATTATTATTATTTAGCACCGCGTCTTACCACCCGTTCGGGTTATAAGCTTAAGTACTAATTACGCTAATGGATTATGATTTGAGAAGGTTGAATTTAGAGGGGGTGAACCCGCATTTGCGTGGAGGGAGAGTGGAGAACCATTTAGGAAAAACCACCCCCAGTTCACCCAACCGAGATTCGAGCCTCGTTCTCCCCTCGTCCTCGGCAGTCGAGCTCAACACGACTAGCGCGTCAGCCAACTACGCCAACGAGGCGGGTTTTAATTGAGAATAAAAACCCTTAAGAGTTCAGTGGGAAAGCATCGCTGCACTAAGTCAAATGGTCCCGGATTCGATTATTATGTCCAGATATAAATTTTCAACTATATTTTGATTTTCAATAATCTGTACTATGTGATTGATTGTTGACCTCAATGGACTTGAGGTAAAGTTCTCATCCTAGGACCCGATCTTTGTGGGTTCAAACCCAGCTGGGGTCGACGCAATTTTTCAAGCGATAAAAATCAGCAGCCCAACATCCTTTGGAGGGGAAGTAAAGCAGTCAGTTACATGTCAATTGTGGCATGTAAAAGAACCATGGAGGGTATTTGAAAATACCTTTCCCAGTAAAATTGGTAAGCCCTTTCACTCTTGCTCATAAACATTCTCGAGTGCTGTTATAATCAGTCGGTTTAGAAATAACACGTTAAATAACTCAAATAAATTAATACTAAATGATAAATATGTATTAAAATTCATTTCAGCTTGGTAGAGCAAATACCTTTAAAAAAAGGTCATATTATTCATAATGTAAAAGCTCCACGCCATCAGGTAAACGTTTAATGGCGTGACTAGGCCCACCTTAAATACTGAAAGCTATTTTTATCTATGTGCGAAATAAGAGGATAGAGCTCATGAATTACATCGGTTGTCGTGATAGCATTTGCTAATTGAAAATGGACAATTAGGCTTTCACACAGAGCATGCGTGCTAGCGGAATATACTTTTTATTGAGGGAGCGTGGGATGAGTTTGAAACAATGTAGTCACGGCTCTCCACATGTACTGTACGTGGAGGGAGAGTGAGGTGTTTTTACAGGAGGAAATTAGCAAGAGCACAGGTTTACTAGACGCATCAGAACACGCATCGCTGAAGCACAGATTCCTCCCTTTATATAGCGAGAACACTAATAGGTCTAGAGGAAAAACAGCGAAGGATTTCTACGGCTTCTATAAATAGAATAATGTTGAGGTAACATCATTTGAGATTAAAGGGGTATGAAGGCTGGCTCAATTAAAGGTCCATAATATTAATTTTAATAACAAAACTTTCTTTTGGCCAAAATATATATAAATTAGTGTAATTTTCCACTAGTATTTCATTTGTCATGGACATAATATAAATTTACCAGATACTTTATAAATGATATTAAAAAAGTCCTGGTCCATTTCCTCACTGACAATCATAAGTTTTAAAGATTTACTGAGATTACTATGTATAGAAAACTAAACTAATTATGATTACTCAAGTGATATTTTATTTATTCTGTCCAAAAAATTTTCTTTGCTATAAAATATGCACAAATACAGACTTGAACTCTCATTACTTTACACCCCACTTTAAAATGTACCATTTTAATACGATTATGTTTCATCAATATATTGGTGTTTAGTTGCCGTAATGTTGGAAATATATCAGGATATAACTAAGCAACAAACTTTTCTCCTCTCCAATATAAGAAATATATATTTTTAAATTATAAAAATTAGTTACAGCCACCTAAATACAAATTATTCATACTAAACAATTATTTATACATGACACTTCTCTATTCACACGCCTTAACTCAGTCGGTATCGTGTATATCTACTGAGCTAAAGGTCCCGGATTAGATTCCTGGCATGGCTGAAAATCTACCTTTGGTGAAACGTGGGTTTAAACTTTCACATTGATGAATCAACGGCCAGGGACTAGAAGCTGTATCTGTTCTAGTGTTAAATTAGATTATAAGGCACATGAAACTAAGACAGGCCTAACAAGCCGGTAGTGGAAAATATATGGCTTGAATATAAAAACTGACCCTGATCATAGGCTGGAGACAGTAATGGATGTAGTAGGATTGTTCTAGCTACAGTTAGTCTGCTCCAGTTTTATTAATATGTAGAGCTCGTTCAAATGTTGGGCGAATCCATGATTACCTGCTTCTGTAGTATTTGTATGCAATCCTCGTTAAAATGCTGGGAAAACTCAGGCCTAGACTGAATACCATGAAATCACAAAACTGCTTGTGGGTGTGTGCATGTATATGTGTGTGTGTATGTATGTGTGTGTATGTATGTGTGTGTGTCTGTGTGTGTGCGTGCGCGAGCGCTTACTGCCAAGCATCCGTTACAATATTAATGGTCAATAGGAGAAAAGTACTATTTTTACTGTTTAAATTGTGATTGTGTGCTTTTGGAGTTTACACATTCATGTAGGCCTAAATGGGTGTTAAACTTAATATTTTTCAAGTCTTTAAAAAAACTTAGTGAGAAAATGTGACTGTGAAAGTAGTAACTTTGAAATAAAACTGTTCGTAATGTCTTTCAAGATTAAAGTAAAAAAATGCAAAATTGGGAAATAAAGTTATCTTTTATTGGTGAAACCTTTTTTTAAAGTAGGTAGCTATGATAAAACTGTTATCGTTAAAAGTACGACCCCCATTTTTGAAACAAAAAAAATGATATGAAGTACAAATGACTAGACATTCAACTTTATGTTTGGAACAAACTTAAACATGATTCTTTGAAATATTAGTTTATAAAATATCCCAGTGAATGAGATAAAGTTTGCCGTGAATAAAAAAATTTGAAGAAGAAAATATTGCCTTTTCAATTTTAATCTTTATGTTCTAGTATATGCATACTATTTTTATGTTTATTTTCAATTACAAATACAACTAAGGTAAATGTTACAATAATTAAGAAAATTGTTTTTTTGTGATGGAAAATATTTATATTTACATGGACAGAATATGGAAGCCTCCAATCTAGTGAGCTATTGGACGAAAATAATGATTGTTTTAGTTGTTTCCCGCGAACTAAAATAAACATAGAAGGCTAAATTTTCAACAACAATGTGCAAACATGGTTAAAAATTTATGGTTAACATAGTATTCATAATATCCAAAGCCATATTATCAAAGCACATGAAGATTTGACTCTAAGGTAACTTTTAAATAAAGGAAAATAGTTTATAATGCTTTAGGAATTTGATGAAAGATATGACAAAACTGGGACACAACCATATTCTATTTATGCCGCTAAGCGTATAACCCGAGCGGTTAGTAAGACGTGGTGCTATAATTTTTTATTTATGTCATGTATTTGGGCCACACGCACATTGTTTTAAAAAAAATCACCATATAAGTCAAATAACTTACTATTTTTGATAATCAATCGTTCTGTCAATAACATAATTATATTATATTTATCATATTATAACTGACCTATTTTTGCTTTACGAATTTAGGGTTCTAGACAGGATAGTATTAAAATGATCAGATACTGTTCTAGGAACATTTATATTCTATTAAATCTCTTTCTCTCTCTCTCTCTCTTTCTAACACACAAACACACACACACATTTTCTCTCTTTCCCACGCTTGTGTTTCTTCATCATAACAAAAAGCAAGAAGTTTCAGCACTAGTAACGCCGTGAAACAGTCAGCTATGCAATACGATTAACAAGTACGTATAGCCTTTTGACTAACTATATTCTATGAAGGAATTCTAGGGAAGTAGTTTCCGCCATAGTTCTGTTTAGTTTATTTACGCTTTCTTTGTCGTTTCCAAATTTATTGAAGTAATAAATCATCACAAGAATCAATGCTAACGATGTCAATGGTCTAAATAAAAACAAAATTTAATGAAGATGTGAAAATATACTTACATATATTAATGTGGCCCTACATATTTTTATAGCTTATCAGCAATGAAATGCTAGTACTTTATGCTTCCGTTATAAACTAATAATTTATTTATTTATTTAGAAAGGCCCATTAAATATAATCTATCAACTATTATTTACACATAATAATTAGTTTGATGTTTAAAATAGTTTAAGAGCATTACAAATCAAATTAAAGTTAATGTACCGATTAATTAAGAAAACCATTCTAGCGATACGCATATGTATTGAATATGCTAATGTAACAGGTATTAGAAAGGTTGAATTTAGAGAAAGTGTACTCACATTCACGTGCAAGAAGAGTGTAAAAATACTTAATAAAAACACCATAGTTATACCCGACAAGGATTCAAACCCTGATCTGATCTGAGTGATGTCTTAGACCATTTAGCTAATGAAGTGGATTCTTTATTTGTTATATGTTGAGAATGCTTATCAGATATTAACTATACTAACAAACCTTTGCTCTACCAATGGAGCTATTCAGGTTGTCATCCAAATTCAAGACAGACTTATCTCCAGCCCGTACATGGGCACCCGAAGAAATATAATAATAGCACTCTTGAGATACTAAAAATACGGCAGCATTCGATATCCTTCGTTTTCTCTGTTTTCAGACGAGAAGATTATGATGAAATGTCAACAATTGTTTAAAATGTAGTGACGGGTTTTATTCGGAAATGCTTCTAGTGGATGTGGTGATCATATAATATCACGATTTTAAATCTTATAGTTGTTAAATGTCGGAAGGAAAAAAATTGCAATGCAAACTAGAAGATTAAAACATGTTAACAATGTTATCATTCATGGACCTTAAATTAATGTAAATTATCAGTTAGTAGAAATATGAATAAGACTTGTAGCAAACGAAACTAATTATGATTAAAATATGTCACTAAGAATATATTACATTATTGTGATTATTGGCTGTCTGTGTTTTAGTAAAATCATTAATAAATGGGGCCACAAAGCCAAATGTCCTGGTTTTGAGTTCCTGTAAAGTAAACATTATCAAAAACTACAATTTTTATCTATCAGAAGCTTTCTGACTGACTGACATATTCGGTAATAATATATGGGTGTACTGTAAGTATTTTATTTTTTCTACGACTATTAAATAATGTTATATCATGATAGTCAGGTATGTTATCGATTCGACCTTTAGAAAGCAAGTTCTGTTTAGTTACACTGGGAAGCGCTGTATCCGCTATTTCACCACCCATAACTTTAATTCACAAACATACAAACACCGGGTCCAAATGCGCTAGTTAGCTTTGTGCAACTCGCCGGAGGGAAATATGTGCCCGGATAAGGGAAATTGTATCACTGGTTTATGTATCCCTTGATTTTTGTGTCAAGCAGAAGATAGAGAATGGAGATACATTTACATTAATAAAATTGTATTGGTGGATGTATTTATTGAAATGTAAGTATTGTATTGTATTGCATTGTATTGTAATGTATGTGTTGTATTGTATTGTATTGTAATGTATGTGTTGTATTGTATTGTATTGTAATGTATGTGTTGTATTGTATTGTATTGTAATGTATGTGTTGTATNTTGTATTGTATTGTATTGTATTGTATTGTAATGAATGTGTTGTATTGTATTGTAATGCATGTGTTGTATTGTATTGTATTGTATTGTATTGTATTGTATTTTATTTTATTTTACCGTATTTTATTGTATTTGTATTGTATTGTATTGCATTGCATTGTATTGTATTGTATTGTATTGTATTGCATTGTATTGAATTGTATTGTATTTTATTGTATTTTATTTTATTTTACCGTATTTTATTGTATTTAATTTATTTTATCGTATTTTATTGTATTTTATTGTATTTTATTGTATTGTATTGTATTGTATTGTATTGTATTGTATTGTATTATATTGTATTATATTGTATGTGTTGTATTGTATTGTATTATATTGTAATGTATGTGTTGTATTGTATTGTATTGTACTGTATGTGTTGTATTGTATTGTATTGTAATGTATGTGTTGTATTGTATTGTATTGTA
>CABFWB010000640.1:72459-236812 GCA_902151455.1 Timema bartmani | reverse complement strand
TGTGTATGTATGTATGTATGTATGTATGTATGTATGTATGTATGTATGTATGTATGTATGTATGTATGTATGTATGTATGTATGTATGTATGTATGTATGTATGTATTTATGTATGTATGTATGTATGTATGTATGTATGTATGTATGTATGTATGTATGTATGTATGTATGTATGTATGTGTGTATTATATGTATGTATGTATGTATTATATGTATGTATGTATTATATGTATTGTATGTATGTATTATATGTATTGTATGTATGTATTATATGTATTATATGTATGTATTATATGTATGTATTATATGTATTTTATGTATGTATGTATGTATGTATGTATGTATGTATGTATGTATTATATGTATGTATGTATGTATTATATGTATGTATGTATGTATTATATGTATGTATGTATTATATGTATGTATGTATGTATTATATGTATGTATGTATTATATGTATGTATTATATGTATGTATGTATTTTATGTATGTATGTATTATATGTATGTATGAATTATATGTATGTATGTATTATATGTATGTATGAATTATATGTATGTATGTATTATATGTATGTATGTATTATATGTATGTATGTATTATATGTATGTATGTATTATATGTATGTATTATATGTATGTATGTATGTATTATATGTATGTATGTATTATATGTATGTATGTATTATATGTATGTAAGTATGTATGTATGTATGTATTGTATGTATGTATGTATGTGTGTATGTATGTATGTGTGTATGTGTATGTATGTGTGTATGTGTATGTGTATGTGTATGTATGTATGTATATATGTATGTATGTATGTATATATGTACGTATGTATGTATGTATATATGTATGCAAATATGTATGTATGTATGTGTACCTGATAGAAATATGAGATTTACTGAAATTGTAGAGGAGCCACTCAAGAGATACACACAATTTTCAAACTGGAAAATTCAATAAAAATAAAGTTTATAAAAATTAAAAACTTGATTTATTCAATAAGTTTAATTCAACATGTCATTTGCATTTCAAATGTAATGATAACCTAAAATATAAATTCAAATCTTATATACAAAGTGAAATAGCAGATTATAATACAATGTTCTGTGTTTATGGTTTAGTTGATTTATATTCATATCAGTTAGCGTAAAGTGTTTCTTTGCTAAATGCACATCTTACAGATAAGTTTAAACATCATTTATTAAATTTGAGCTTAAATTTACATAGCCCAAATATTTATTCATACAAACCAACTACTACTCTATTTAAAATACATCTAACACTGCAGAGTAACAAATGACATAACATTATCAATAAAACTATGCTTGATTGTTGATTTATGTGTATTCTAATAAACAGGGCCTTTTCAATGGATTCCACCAAGCAGTGACAAAATTGGAGGCAAACCTAATCTACGCAACAATTTAACGGGTTCCTTGCAAGGGAATATGTGTTTCATACAAAAAAGCGAGTTGGCCCTTTTATACCATGACATTACTTTTATTTTGAGACAGAGGCACATTTACTGATTAAACTAGCGTTCTCAATGACTATTAATAAGTCACAAGATAAAACCTTGAATAGGGTTGGAATTTATCTGCCCAAGCCAGGTTTAAGCCATGGCCACAGACAAATAATGTACCCAGACCCTCAACATCGTGATTAAAATAGTTGCGCTCCTTTTGGCAGCTTTAATCCTTCAACACTAAGGTCACCATGGTTAGTCCTATAATTACCCAGCAGTGACACTAGCGAAGCCCAGTGTTGAAGGACTCAAGCTGGCAAAAGGAGCGCAGAGAAACCCCCGTAAGGTTGAGAGTTTGTTTCTTACTTTTCTGTGGCCCTATGTTAATTGCACGTGGCTTTTTTCAGGATACGTTGCTCAGCAGACGTTAGGATTATGGTCGTTGAAGGATCAAATCAGAAGACACTGACCGAAAAACCTTACAGTATTGACAAAAAAATATTGTACTCAAACAAATTTTGTTATTTATTAATTAAAAATAAAATTAATATACTTAATTCGTATGCTAGCCCCTCTTACTAATATAATAAGGTGACAGAAATATACCTTTGTAACAAGTTAGCCCAAACTAACAAAATTTAACCTTTTATGCATCTACAAATAATTGAAGGTTCGGTTTTGTTAGGTTGGGTAATATTGACAGCAAATAGTTAGTGACAGGATTAAAAACTAGATAAAAAATAAATATGAAGCTGATTTTTTTTCAAAAACCAACTGTATTATTTCTCGAGTTATTTATTAGAATAAAAATTACATACTACGCTCACCCTGGAAGATATTATCTTGATTGTTTTGCTACATGATACCCAAATCTTATAAGCCACACAATAATGGAAATAAGCAAGGCAAGTTTTTTCATAAAGGTGGTGGAGAATATTTTATATTGTCAATAAATCTTCTTTATTCATTCTATGTTTTCTAAATTTATATTTGTGGTGGGTTTATTTGGAAGATAATTTTAATAAACTGACTTTGTGATTTGACACCAGCCCAAAATTTAATTAACTTTTAATAAATTGTTCAATTCTTTTAAAATAATCATTACAAAAATGAAAATTAATCAACAAATGACCTAGTTTTTAACAGAGAAGAAATTGCAGATAACCTGAACTGGCAATAATTATTCACAGGTAATAACGATAAATTTGAGCTTTATTTTTTTGTTTTTCAAATGTTTACAAAATAAAATTTGTGGAGTAATTGATTGTATAGATCAGATGATTTAAAATCTAGAAAGTGTTTAGTTTTCAATTTACATTTTTTTGCTTTAATGAATTTTGTGATTCACCAAATCTAACGTCCCGTCCCATGTATCAGAATATTTACAATAATGGGCTATGGATGGGGCAAGAAAAATTTAGAGGAATTGTATGCGTATTTGCTTGGAAGTAAAATCATACAAGATTTATAAAAACAAAAATATGACCCAATATGTCAAATCGGGACTCAACCCATAATCTCCCCTGTGAAAAGAACCACACTAAGCGAAAAATAAAAAATAAAACAGATATTTATTGTTCTTGTGAAACGTTTTACTAGATTTAAAAAAGTTGTTACATAATGAGATATTCAGTTTGGCATAAACTGGATAGGTCTGACAAAACCAGGAATCATTGCATGACTGGCAGCTACCAGGACTAGAACTCTATCAGATATAACAAGAGGTCAAGGTCACATTCTCTAACATGTACACTCCGTTTATTATTAAATATAGCGAACTTAGTTAACTTGCTTTTACTCTGGTGCAGCTTATATAACGGGATAAAGGTAGGACTGTGATCTTCTACCGGAAACAAAGTGTACCTTATACAATGCGTATTTAAAACAGGTTTTAAGGTTTAATCGGTATTATAACACAATTTGTGATTCCAGGAAAAGATCATTCGCTAGTCTGCTTTGTTTAGAAACTATTGGGAATAAGATAATTGAAACAGTTTATCTCTCTGAAACAATATTCTGTTTGTATTAACCCTGAAGTGAGTAATGCCTAGACCTAATATAGTTTGATCTAATTATTTTGAGACATGTTAATACAGTCCCATGTTCATTTGTGGGATATTACCTGACACAAAGTTGAGATTAGGTTCGAATCCCAGCATGATGCAGCGGAGGTTTCCCTAATTTTTTTACGATGGCTTTATTTTATTATCTTAGTCGACCTCAGTGATATTGAGATAAAGTGTTTGCCTTAGAGCCCAATATTCGTGGCTTCTAACCTAGGGGTCGATGAATTTCTCTTTAGCGATAAAAATCCGCAGTACAACTTCCTTTGAAAGGGATGTCGACTGTGGCATATATAAAATAGCCCTGGAAATTATGTGAAAATACCTTTCCTGGCAAAATGTGTAAGCTCTTTCACTCTTGCTATTAGAAATATAATCAGTTGATTCAGAAAGTGCACCTTAAGTACATCAAATGTTTTTTAAAATATATTTTTAATACCTTAAAACTAATTTTGGTTAATTTACTTAATACTTCCTTTACTTATCTTGAGTCCTTAGAAAAAATAAAATAAGAATAAATTGAGCTATAAATTTATTAAATTCATATTTTATACACTAGCGATTTATTATGTGCTGGCCATGAAGATATTACCTTAATATATAGCTCAAAAAACAACTTCGTACTTAATCCATCCTCACTAACTTTATCCACACTTCCCGTTCTTTGCATACTCCCCTCGCTTCAACAACATTCATACACCGAGTCACACATGTTCTTTTATTATTAAAACTCTTAATATTTCTCTTTTTCACACATTTGTCTACCATATTTAGCCACGTTGAACAAGACCTACCCCTTCCTTTTGATCCACACATTCTACCTTCATATGTTTGCTTCGTCACTTGATCCACACTCATCCTCTCAACATAACCAAACCACCGTAAGACACTTCTTTCACATTGATAAATTGGATTCCCTTTCAAACCCAATCTTTCAGCACCCATTCATTACTGACTATGCCCTTATGAGTTTTCCCCGTAAATAACTTTTATCGAACTTTTACCCAAAACAAAGTATACAGGGCTATTTTTAATGTGAAACACTAGCAAGATACCCATTTAGAAAAAATCGTTATGGCAATTTTAAAATTAATTAAATTTTTTGAAACATCTCTAATCAGTTAACTACCCATAAATGAGTTTTTACCTCAAAAACAAGTAAATAGTGTTATTTTTCATGTTAATTATTACCAAGATACCCATTGGAACTAAATAATCAGAGCTATTTGTAGAATATTTCAAGTTTTAAAAAAAATCAGTCATCATTAAACTATTCTTTAGCAAATTTTTGCCGAGAAAACAATTATATTGTGCTATTTTCCATGTAAGGCAAATCACAGATATGCATTTTAAACAAAATTGCTAAAGCCATTTTCGAAAAATTATGAATTATAAAATTACTCATCAGTAAACTACACTTGATTAAAGAAAAGAGCTGGGATAAAAGAAAACAAAAATTGTGTCATAGACCTATAAAAACTAAATATCAAGTTTGAACAAAATCCATAAAACAGTTTTTGATTTGTGGATAGGGACAGACAGACATACATGATTATACATGGTAGCTTTATTATATATATATATATATATAATTTATAAATGGCTTCTATGTTCAATTGTTGGTAAGGTAAATATTTCACAGAATAAAACATGTAAAACTATATTATATTTAATACTAGCAGAAGTACTTGCCGTGACCGGGTGTAGCCACGCAATGCATTGCGTGGTTACCCCGGGCAATCACATTCTTTGATTTGAAAGGCTGGAAAAAATCTCTTAGCTTTATTTAGTATACCTAGTTTTTAATACATTTACAAATCTAATAAAAAGTTAATATTTAAGCTTCTACTTGCATTTGTTTGTAAATTTCAGACCTCTGTGTACGGCAGATATCGCGCAATGCTCATGACAGACAGACAGGCAGACCAACTCTTCATTTCATTAAAATAGATAAAAGATTTTACAGAAGCAATGTAAAACTATAATTACAGATAATATAATAATAGTAATTTATTAATTAACGAACAATTTTGATCTCGACTCAGTGAAAATCGACACTAAGACAATATTTTCTTACGTAATTTATATACTTTCAAGTGTTAAAGTCAGATCATCCATTATTTTTGTTTCCGTATTTGGAATTGTTGGCCTTTCGCCAATACTGGGAAAGCTTTGAAATCATATACTCCATTATTTTAAGAAGAGCTTCCGCCAACTCAATGGTGCGGTAGAGAGAGAAAAACTGTTGTCATCGTATGCGTGATATATTGTTAACAGGTCAATGAAACAGCACAATGACCTAATAAACAATGGAACAATATTATCATAAATGTTTGAAGAGCTCAAAGGTTTGGTGGAATTTATAGTTTCTGAACTATAAGCATATATGTATTAATTCAGGTATTTGAAAATGAATTTGATTTTTATACTCTTTGGTTAATAGAAATGTTTCTCTTTTCTATGCCTTTCTGTACAAAGTTTCTAGATTCCTAATGCCATAGAGTAAGTAAGTAACAGTGTATATTATTTCATTAATAATCTTGGGTCTAGTTTTCCTATAGCAATGTATAGCCCTATTATTTAGTTTCACAAATCTTACGATTTTTAGTAAATGTATATCTTATTTTATAGTTTTAAAAATACATTTGCTTGAACATAAATCCCCTACCAATATGGACCAGTTTTGTCATCTTCGGTGTGGAATTTGTTCCAAAAAGGTCGAACACAACTGCTCTATCTTAATTTTTACAATCTTATAATTCGAGTTCAAATGTATTTATATTAATAGCTCAATAAGATGAGGTAATTAATAAACATTTATGTTAATGTTCCCTGTGAACCTGGAAACACAATTAGAGTTGTTTTAATCCTGCTTGAGGCCTTTCGTTATGGGTCGTAAACCAGTTGGACTAATGACGTGTGGTAGGAGACTTTTTACTACTCTTAATAATATAACCACTTATTTCAGCTTTTATCGCTGTTTCCATTTAAAGAAGATAACGCTTGATTTGATAGATATTTATGTAGGCCTATAATTATCTTGATGGGTAATAGAAAATAGACCTACCTTAAAACATTTTATATTTTACTATAAAATGAAACATTTATAGGTTTCTTATCAGCATCCCCAAGACTGAATTATAAAGGGGGAGTAAGGCAGACAGTACATATTTCCATATCCCGGTTCGATTCTTGGAGGTGGCTAAAGTACCTTAATTTTTCACATGTTTGTTCTGTTTCTCAAATATTAAAGCTTTGGTCGCATGGCTATAAAGGGTAATTGCTTAGTATTCTTTTGCATTTTAAGCTACAGTCCAATTTTCATAGTAAAGACCTTACCTGGACGCTAGAAAAGTTACTAGATTTACTTCCACGTATTCATACATCAGAACAGATTATCTGAAGCTGTTTCTTTTTATCGATATCAATACCTTTAAAACCAAATTAATAAAATGGTAGAATTTTATCTATTTTGACAAAAAGATATATTTGCAATTTTTATAAGGCACTTCTTTTGAAAATTAGAATGCACTCGTTTTAATAATCCGGTTCTATTCCAGAAGGTAGCTAAAATATCTTAATTTATTCACATTTTCGTTCTATTGCTCAAACACCACAGCTTTTATCACAAGGCCACAGACACACAAGGCTTTGATAAGTCATTGTTACTCGCTTCGGTGGCCACGTGGTCTAACGCGCTACTCTCTTTTTGAACTAGACTGCTGAAGTCAAGGAGATCAGGGTTCGATCACGGTCGAATGCACTGATGGTGGTTTTCTAAATAGTTTTCCACTCTCCTTACACGCAAATATGGGTGCATTACCTCTAAATTAAACCTACATAATCCCTAATCCATTAGTGTAATTAGTATATAGGCATACAATCCGT
Organism: Timema bartmani; assembly: GCA_902151455.1. Taxonomy (NCBI): domain Eukaryota; kingdom Metazoa; phylum Arthropoda; class Insecta; order Phasmatodea; family Timematidae; genus Timema; species Timema bartmani. Next base: position 229,384 of record CABFWB010000640.1, on the reverse strand, counting down.
ATGTGTTGTAATTAAAACGCAGTGCTAAAAGAATAGGTCATTGTTAGACATTATTTTTTATTTTAAGTTTTTTAAGTTTTGTGATAGTGTGAACCTTTATTTAAATATCGCGCGTTAAGCACTAAAAATTAAATTTATAGTTTATAATCTTGAGTTTTTTTTCTCTAGATTATGAGGAACCACGAAATTTTATGTGTCTCAAAGTCCAAAAAGTGGGTCTTACAGTTCTGTTTGTGCACACATATGAAAATGCATACATTTGTCTGTACCTGGGGCTACATTATATATTTTTGATTGATTTTTTAAAAGTTAGAATTTAGATAGTATATGTTTATACCTCAAGGATTTATTTAATTTTGATTCAATCTTTCAATTTTTAGAGGGGATTTTTTTATGACTGATATGTGTTCAACGTTCATGTTTGAAAATCAATTCAAATGATTGTCAAATATTGATTGTTTTTCCAAACTGACGGCTAAATTTTGAAATACTTTCACAAATTATATATAAAAGACTACATGATAAAGTATTTACTAGTGTGTTGTGTAATTGTTTATTCTAGACGCGACGGAACTCGATCATCTCTACTTTGCAGTATTTACTGGGCTGTACTTGGATAAATGGCTCGTTCTTAACCTACAAACTCATTATTTCTGCAATGGTCAGCTGTCAGTGCGGACTATTGATAGAACACACAGGTCTGAGACGTATTTGACCTTCATCCAAAACAATCGATCAAGTCATATTTTTAGTTATACTCGTATAATAAATCTTACGCTGAGGGAAATTAGCTTAGCAAGTAGAAAAACACATGTGCTACAATTTGTTCGGTACTTTTATATAAACATATAGTTAATCTTTTAATATAATTACTACAGAATGCGAGAAGCTTGAAATGTTGAGGTCAAAGCTCAAATATCCTTCGCTTTAACTTCAAAACCTAATATAAACCTCTCATCTTCGAAACATATTGAATGAAGAGGAAAACATCAATATATTTAGAGAAGATTTGAAATATTTCGCTAAATATGACATATTTGAACCTATATTCATTTTTCAATTGTTTATAAACAGTATTGTAATACCAACTGGTGATTAAACGGTATATCCATGTAAATTAAACATAGCTGAATTCAGATATGTCAGCATAGAATAGTATAGTGTTCTTTGATTCTTTCTTTAATTCTTTCTATCTAACTACATTAACTTAAAGGATTGCTAGAAAACTAGAATTAATTTTATCTATCAACAACAAAATCCTTTTGCCTGCTGATGATGGGGAGATTGGGGCTTTAATCCTGGTTAGGTATACTGAGTGTGGTTTTCAATAAATGGTTTCCCACTCTCATTTCACGCAAATGTGGGCAGATTACCGCTACAATACTTCCTTCTTCATCCCTAACCCATTATAGTAATTATCAAGTATGCGTATAAACTGAACCGCTAGTAAGACATACTGATAAAAGTTAAAAAAAAACATAAACCTTATTTTAGACTTCGATTTCGATATAACTTTTTACTAAAAAAAGTGATCATCACAATGTCAGAACAACCCTTAAGATTTCACCATTTTTTATGTTATTTAAATATATATTTACTTAAGAATTAATATCACCTAACTGGTATTTTATTTTAAAGTCTATACACATTAATCTTTAAATAATATAGTCCACATTATATAAATAAATTTATTAGTTAAATATTAAACTTTGTCTATCATAACTAAATTTGAAAGAAACAGTACGTAGATAAAACAGTCAAAAAACGGCCATTTAATAAAGAGAATTAATATAATTTTAATTTATGCAATTCTACTTCATCTTGGTTAAATATGGGATTTAATACTTTATAATTACTGTTATTTAATTATATGTGAATATTATTAGGCAATATACATTAAAGAGTAAATTTGTGAGGAAGAAATATATACATTTATCTATAATGTTCAACCACACAAATACACTTTATAATACTTAATATTATTTACATGTTATGATATATATTTATATATTATATATTTTGTCACCCCCGCATGGTTATACAGTTTCGGGCTATACGCATAACTTCGCTAATGTTCTAGGTAAGAAGGTTGAATTTAGAGGAAACATCCGTTTTTACGTGGAGTTAGAGTGGAAAATAATGTATGGAAATATCACTTTGGTGGCCGCGTGGTCTAACACACGACTCTAGTGTTAGATTAGATTGCCAATGGTGGTAGATCGGGGTTCCATCCCGGTCGGGAGCACTGAGGGTAGTTTTTCCCTAAATGTCCTCCACACTCCCTCCACGTAGATGTGGGTGCACTTAATCTACATTAACAAACTTCCTAATCCCTAATTAATTAGTACATAGGCATATAACGCAAAAGGGTAGATAGACGTGGTGCTAAAAATAAAATAATACAGTAAACAACCACTTGGTACGATCTCTGTTGATACTGAAAGTATCTACTATTTTGCTATCCGTTAATCCTGATATCCAATCAATACATTTATTGGCTCAAAGGCTGAGAGCGTAATAATATAAACTCTTCTGTTTCACTTTAAGTTAGTCTGTGAGTCATTTATTGCTATAATTTGCTTTTTTATAAAGTCTACGTTGAAAACAAACACTTTAACCTGGAACCATTTTTAAAACACGATCGATGAAATGGACAACACGCGAGAACAAAACATACAGGCCGGAAACTCGCGTTTGTTCGGAAATGCGTGGAATGTAAAGACAAGATTAACAAGATTTCATTTTTTTTTACCATCCAAGGGATGTAGACTCAGTGTTCTTTGCACGCAATATGTTTTCCATGTCTGTTTCTTCATGGACCTAAGCTTACAAAGATCTAATTAGATTTAATATTTGTTGGTTTTTTTGTTTAGAAGATACAAAATTCAATCATTTTTATAGAATTATGCCTATAAATAAGTGGTGTGGCTCACCGCGAATATTTTCTCTCTTCATCTTATAAATTATACTAATAGCTCGTAAGATACACGAAACTAAAAAAAAAACACTTTTATATTAACCTAATGGGGGAAAAAAGAAAAATCGCGTTTCACCAAAGATTGTACAGGGTGGGGCGGAAACAATTAGAATATCTATGCAGAGGAAAGTTATGGACAACGGGCTGAGGTTTGCCTAACGTCCGGTGGAACTCACCTGACTGACATTATCTTCAAAAAGTGAGAAAGTATTGTATTAATTTGCTTTCATTTAGCTAGTTAACGTTTACTTCTCAATTAAAGTGTTAATTTCCATTTTACTATACGTATAATTGTTTCTAAGCCACCATATACATAAATTAATATACATTGTTATAGAAACATATTATTAGTCTTGTGCATTTTACATTCCTCATTTTCCAAAGATTAGTTTAAAGCAATATAAAGTATTTGCCTATGACTCAGAAAATATTTATTTCATAATATTTTCTTTCAAATTAATGTTGTTCATATTTTAGGTCCTATAGACTCTGCAAAGATAAGTTATTTCGTAACTTGAAGAGTTGAGAAAGTACCACATTTTTGGAAATATCTTATTATGTCCTAGTATGTTTAAATTATTTTTCACGGGGTAATTAGGTGCACCATTTTTTTCTAATATTAGACAATAACTAGAAACAAATTTTAATCAAAATTGCTGGATCTAATTTTTTGAAAATGGCTTTGTTTTCTCTTTTAGCCTTAGGGTTCAGCCAGACTGACAAGCGTGCGAGAGAGCGCACAAGCGACTGGGCGGCCAAACTGGCGAGCGAGCGCATAATTAGCAGATGGCTCTCTATAGTTGTTGACGAGGAGGCTCCGAATCTTGGCTCAGTGAAATGAGGGTGGTTTATGACAAGTGATTTATTGTTGTGGTTTTTTCCTCCTCTCTCCACGCTAATGGTGATTCTTACTTGTAAAGACCTACTTTGATAATAATGAAGTATTTTAACATATCAGTTTTACATATATATATATAAGTATGGTTTATAATCTTAACAATTAAATTAGGCCGTTAGTAGCAAGTGTGCTAAACCTATCGATAGTAATAAGAATGTCAAAATGAGAAGTTTTCCTAGCACTCAATGAACCAACATATAATAATATTGCCCAGCGCCTGTAAACTAGACTGTACCGGGTCGAGCGCGCCCGCTTGAAAAATATATCCAGTTCTATCTTTCAAGCGTGCGCGCTCAGTCGCTCGCTCGCGCGCTCCAGTCTCGCCACCTCTCATTACAACCAATGTGTTCTATTTTATATTTTAGTCACTCGCTCGCTCACCCAGTCTGGCCGCCCCCTTAGAGTAGGCCCCCCTTACATTTAGGGATATACAAATAATTTAAAAATGTTTCGGGAACCTTATGAAAATCCTAAAAATCACGTTTTATAGCCTGATTGGTAAAATGGTTTCAGATCTATTAACAAACAGACTTTCAAGTAACAAACAGATGGCTTTGCAAAAAACAAACAAAAAAAACCCCTCTATTGGGTTAATGGGGGTAATAAAACGTCAACATCTTTCAAAAACTCAAATTTCTTTTTTTGATGTTCACAATATTTTATCTCTATTCAAAGGGTAGCCAGAAAGTGTAAATAATACAAAATACGAACTATCTTCTATACGCTCTCTGATTCGTTCGTAGCCTTGTGTCTGGTATCTCGGTTATTCGACCGTGAAATGAGTTCTTAAAGACTTTACCTAGCTGTGACGTAGCAGCAAGTCAAGATAGGATTTCCCATGTTAATGCGTTTACGTTTTATTAGGTGAGTTTAATAGAAACCGATATAAATATAACAAAATAGGAGAGTAAATTTTTTTTAGCACCGCGTCCTCCTACCCGTTCTGGTTACACGCCTATGTACTAATTAAACTAATTGTTTAAGGATTAGAAAGGCTTAGTTGCGAGGAAGTGCACCCACATTTGCGTGGAAGTAGAATGTAAAAAAAAATAGGGAAAATCACCCTCAGTGCACCCGGTCAGGATTGAACCCTGATCTTCCTGTTTACGGCAGTTTAATCTAACACGGGATTAAAAACATATACAATGCATTTTCAAATAATTCTAAATATAGTATTGTTACAAACATTTTTTTATATCTTAGAGTTGTTTTTTAAGACTTATTAAATCGTCTGCAACTCAAGCTGTTGGTTTATTCACTAAAATGGCCAGTAGGAATTTTCCTGCCAAGCTGTAGAGTAAAAATGTCCGTGGAAGAATATGTCTATCTAGAAAAATAAACAAGAAAAGGTGTATTTCGAAATGCAAATTAATGCTGTCGAGACACAAACAGAAGTACTAGTGTTTATACTCAACAGCGGAAGAGGGTAGGAGTTACCAGAAGCTAAAGAAGAGGCCTCACAAGGAGAACCGGGGTAAACCCCCTACAACATACGACGCTGGGTGGTGGGCAAGGCTAGTTCGTTCGAAAGATTCTGTCTGAATAAGCGAGCGATACCAGATCGATTGAGGCACTGGTTGACATACTTTCCTCATTGGAAGTGGAGCGCACACCATTTTATTTACGACACGTGGACATTGGCCTCAGAGGAGTCATTATTACAAGTGTGGCCGTACACTTCAACGCTGTTTTATATAAACACAAACGTGAGATAAAAATAAATTCTAAACATTTTCTAAAGGCTGTGCTTATGTTTGTAGGGTCGGTGTCCTCTATAACTGTGGTGTTCAATCTGAGGTAGGTGAAGAAATTTTAGGGGGATCGTAAAGCTTAGAATACATATTTATTTCATGATAAACATTAAATATTAATGGTAAAAGTGAGTGCTGGCCCCAAGAGACCCAGACGAAAGTATTTGTGTACTGTACATGTGATATGATAACACCATTTCGGTTATTTTTCTGCGCCTTTCTCCCTTTTGCGATTCTAAACTGGGCAACTAATGGCTTTTTGCCTATATATCATGTGTGTTTTACTGTCTTAAAAATAGTTAGATATTTTATGCTGCTTGGCGCGCATATTTTCGAACTAACTTATTATATAAGCACAATATATAAAAACTAATTTAATCTATAATTTACACAGCAACCAGCCCCAACCATTAATTAATCACTATGGCAGGTAGATCCCACATTTCACCAATGGTAAATGTTTCTGCTATGGCGGAAATCTAATACCGGGACCTTTGGATCGGTAAGCAGATAAACTATTTACCTATTTAGTAATTAATCTCACTTTTAACACTAAAGAAAATAATTCAGCCTACGAGAATTATTTGATAGGAATACCATAGTTTTACAGACATAAAATTATACAATAGAGTGATAATTCGATAAGACTTCGCAGAACTACCGTAAACTTGGCTAAATGTAATATCATGAGGAAGACTAGTATCTATGAGTAGTTTTGAATTTAAAGATTTCACTAAAAATAAATACAAAATAGAATTTACGCATCAGTACGGAGCCCTTAAAATCATTTTGACGAACAATTAAGAGTAGCCATTTTGTTTGTAATGTTATTCAATGATTACCAATGAAATTAAATCAAAATATTTGGAGTCTATTTTGATATAATCGATTCTTACTCTTTTCGCCCTTAAGGAAACTATCCTTAATTTTAGGGTTGGATATCAAATTCAAAAAATTCCTCGGGGTAGCCCTATTAAAAACCCAGATAACAAGTTTTAGCCCAATCGGTAAAATAGTTTAGACTCTACTCTGAGCCAGACGGCATTGCAAAAAAAACACTTTTTCAGAATCTGTGGGTCATGAAACGTCAAAATTCATCAAAATCTTGATTTCGATTTTTTTGGCTATCATATTACTTTCTCTACTACCCATTGGGAAAGTAAAATGAGACAAAATGACTTCACGAAAACCTTACCATTACCCACGAGACCATGACTGAACAACAGGCACGTACTCGGCAGATAAAGCAAACATATTCGACCCAGGTAACAATACTTAACGTTACATAAATTGTATTTTACTGTTCTATTTTTACACACCAAGGATGGGAAGGTGGAGGGATTGATTCTCAGAAACCCTTTATAAACTGACCCCTTCTGACATCTTCCGACACGCAACTCTGTTCCAAACATTTTCCTTCTTTCTGTTGACTCACTCAGATTCAACGGATTATCGAATTTTACTATACTCTGACTCTACTATACAAGATGTTTAAAACTCTTTCTGTAGAAGTGTTAAAACCGACATTACCAAAGAATATAGCACTGGAGCAATTTGGTTTTCCCCTTTCACAATAATCAGGGCCGATCTAAGGCGTGTGCTACGTGTAAAACCGCACACACAAACAATTTAGGGGCGCGCCAAAATGGCACAAAAATAAATATATTTTTTGGTTTTTACCTGGGAAAATATAATTATAATTAAAGAAAGTAATTTGTAAGAAGAATGATTATTTCTTAAATTAATATTTACATCCATGCCAAACAGAGTACCTTTTTTATTTCAAATTACTGCATTAGAATACATTAACAAGGTAAATACAGTTTGAAGGTTGTTCGGTGCGACGTACCCATTGAACTCCATTGGTGATGGGACTATACTAGTTGCCGGGTCGAAACTGTATCTATAAGTTAGGCTCAGGCGGAACCTTTGGTCAGTGGCAGGGTTTAGGGGGGCGGGGGGAAGGTGTAATGCTAGTTTTGTTTCCCAGTCAGTCACCTAAACTCCGTGCGAGTGATTTATTGACAATGGCTTACTCGCTTTCTTTATAGTTCGGCGTGTTACAATTCACTACTTATTATTTTTAGTTTATATGGTGTTCTGTGACATTTTGCTTAAGTTTTGTTTTCAACTATTATTTTGGTGCAAACCCTTCTAGTAGGTACTGTACTCTGTGAAGTGTATTGTGTAGTATGCTGCTTTGCTATCATTATTATGTTTTTAGTTTTGTGGTTTCTGTTTTTTTAAATAATATTAAATATATTTTTAAAAACTGTTACTAAAATGTTTTCCAAACTTTCTGCAGCCAAAAATAAAAAGTGGAAAGCAAAAAGTTACAAGAAACTAAGTCAAGCGCTAAACTAATTTGTAATTATTTAATGAAGGCAAGCACTAGTAAAGAAAGTCAAAGTGAAATTGAAATTGAAGCTCAATGTAACGATGATCATCTGTTGAAACAGCGCTCAGAGGAGAACGATGATTGCTCAGAAGATTTTTATAAATACTAAAACCGATGATTCTAACACCACGAAAATTACTGATCACAGTGATAAGATTTATGTGACTGATACAATCCAAGAAATGAATAATTCATGTGACAAATTGAAATATCTGGCTAATTGGTCCAAAGTGCTAAGCGCAACTGAACGTGATTTTATTATTTCTCAAGGATTAATCTCAACACTATTAGACAGCTACACAAGAGACGGTGAAAAAAGATTATTTTCCAACGTATTTTATTATCAGCTCTATTCCAGCGGCGAGAAAATTAGAAGACAATGGCTAATATATTCCCAGTCTAAAGGAATTGTATACTGTTTTTGCTGCAAGGTATTTAACACGGCAATCACCAGCACTACATTATCTGATGAAAATGGAAACTGTGGTTGAAGGCACATCTAACATGAGACGGCCTCTAACCATTTAAAGTGCTACGAAAAATGGGTTGAAGCAGAAAGGATGTTTAACACTGGCAAGGCAATTGATGACAAAAATCAAAGATGAATTGCTCAGGAAAAAGAGCGACGGAAAAATATCCTCACGAGAGATCTTTGCCATCATACAGTTCCTTGCGCAACACAACATGGCTTTTCGAGAAACTCACGAAACCCTTTACAGCAAAAACAATGGAAATTTTCTCGGGCTAGTAGAGTTGATTGCCAAATTCAATCCCGTTATGAAGGAATATATTTCCTGAACTCTGGGAAAAGATAATCTCAGATGTGTAACATATTTGGGAAAGAACACTCAAAACGGTATACATAGGATCTAGTTTTAAAATGGCCGTATATAGTATTCTCCACAGTTTTTTCAGATGGGGGTTGGGTGGGGGTCGCAAAATATGAGTTTTACACAAACAAAACTTTTGACTTAGACCAGCCCTGACAGTAAAGTATTACTAACGGATGGGGGTTGAATACTGTGTAGGTTTTATTGCTAGGATAATTTATAAGCTGTGTGGTGATAAAATCAGTTGGTTCAGAAAGTGCACGTTAAGTACCTCAGATAAAGAGTGATAAGAGACGTAACATAGGAGGAACTGTCACAAGCTCTACACAAATGAAAGAATAGTAAATGAAAGGTTTATTGAAGTAGTTTGGCTTGCTACTCTGCTTGTTTGTTGCGGTGCTGTCAAACCTATGAAATTATTAAAGGTAAATCCACTTTAAAGGAAATAAGGGTTACAAAAAAACCGGTACGAGTCAATTTTAGGTAGGAAGTGCCATAGTAAATATATATAAAATCAACTAGATCTACTTTAACGTATTCGTGCGTACAGGTACATATTAAACTGTAACTTTTGATAAATATTATCAAAAAACATCTATGTCGTCATCACACGAACAAGCGTCTACTGTATGTTGGAAAAGATAGTGAAGAAACAAATTAATATTATACTTAAAAGTACATTATATTCATAAAGAGTAATTATTGTTGTCCACGCGTTTGAAGATAACAGTTTCGCAATATATGACAACATTTAGAAATGTGTGTCCCAGGTTCTCAATCGATTACTTGGAGCAATAAATTCAAATCCCTCCAAATTATCTACTAAACGAAAAACCTTTTGAGAAACCGCCACATTGAAACGAATAGTCTGATTGAAATACCAAGTTTTTCATACACCCCGTTCACCTAATCTCTTACACTATTCATTAAAATTGTACAAGCATTTACCAGTTATTATGGGAGAAAAAAACCCACACAGATAGATACTTGAGTATCCGCCATCTTGGAAATTGATAGCAAGATCAAAAACCCCTGTAACTATATGGTTCAGCCTAAGATTAAAGAATGTTCCTACAAAATGTCGTCGAAATTTGTCCATGCAGTCATCGCGTGACAAATATCCAGACAAACCCTCGGAAAGACGAGATTCCAAAAACTCCAGTTAAAATAAAGTCTCGCTTCGCTCGGTCAATTAATGTGATTTATTTTAAATGTAAATAAGAATACATATTGCTAAGATTTAGTTGATCATGGTTATTATAATATTCTTTCATAGTGATCAATACACTTGTTAAAATTTGTTATAATAATTCTTAAGATTTTTTAAAGTTTAAAATGTTGACATTTTTACTGATAACTATATAAAACTACTATTTTAGAGAGAGTTTTTTATAATATATTTTTTAAGCCACTTAGAAGATATTTTAAATAGTTTGATACTAGTCACTTTCAAGTTAATATTTTTAATCTATTTAATCTTGCTAAATAAATGACACCCATGTAGTTTATATTTGAGTTTTTTTTCCTAGAAAACTCACCTTAAACATTATTTTTACTATTTATGTATGCAAGAATTTATTATTATTATTATTTTAAACACTTATTAATAGGTAATGTTTTAAAGCATTAGGTATATAAACCATATTATAATAAATTTAGTAAAATAATTCAAAACAATGTAATATTCTCAATTTTTTGTGTCCTTGAAATTTATGCTTTTGTAACATAATAAACAAACTACAAAATTGTGTTTTTAATCTAAGCTCTAGAGCACCAAGCTACAAAAAATAATTTAAAGTTAATTCAAAACTAAGTTATAGAATAACATGATATTCACCAAATTTCACTCACCTCAATGATATACAATCTCTATCATCAGAATGTCGATGATATTTCAATATATTTCTACGTAAACACTCAATAGTTAGAGTAGACATAGTTAAACTTAAAAGTGGAACGATATACTCGTATTTAGTCAAGTGGGGTTATATAAATGGTTAAAGACTTCAATTCAGATTACAAACACACAAACATTATCGTCCTATTCTAGTCCCAGTGAATCATGTACTGACACACTTCGAGTGTCAACTGTCTTGCCATCAGTTTTCTGCCTGTAACTCACAAAATGGATGAAATATTTATTCTGCATTGTGGCCTTCAATAGAATTCTGACTCACCATTGGCAGGAAACACGTGCAGCCCCAAGTGTATTTTGGATTAATTATTAAAAGCGCAGAATACAATAACAGATGGGACTAGATACGCTTCAGAATGCAGCAATTTCTATGATGGGTCCCTTGCTGCTCTGTTAATGAATCAGCAAATAGGCCTTTTCATTAATCGAGATAAAATTGGTTGAAACAATGTGACATTAAAAGTGCGTGGTCAATCATCCATAAATAAATTTAATCTTGTTTCTACCATGCGTTTATTTCCCCCAATACAATTTATAACCAAAATAAGCTAGAATTATGTCTTAGTTCTTTTTAAATTATATGTTAAAAAAATTGTCTGAAAAATTTTTTTAGCTACTTTTTTCCCCTCTTTAGTTATGTAGTAACAATTTTAAAGTTATATTTGGACATGGCACGATTATTGTTTTTAAATAACTTTAATTTTTATCATATACATTTACAATTGTAACATTTAAAAATAAATGGTACGGCGCACCGCACAGACTTTCTCTCTCTTTCTATAAACTCGTAAGATTTCTGAACGGAATAATGTACATTGTATCATCACCACTCCACATAAGAACACGCATAAAATAATATACAATGATATATAATCAATGAGAAAAGAGGCGCATCTTTGTCCACCTAAGAGCATTTCAAACAGTTTAATGTCTTCCACAAGGGTCAACACTTCGTATTAAAATTTCGATTTCTGGTTAAAATTTTAACATTTTATAAGGTGTTGCAGATCTTCAAGTCATCGCATTGATATTTAATTATTCATTTATACATTTTGACCAATAAAAAATGTAAATATTGACTATTGAGTCTAAAATGGAGATAGATCATTGCTATGCAAACATTTCTCCTAAGAGATTTAAGGAAAAATAACATACTTTTTTAGATACTTATATTTAATTACTCTATGGCATTGGAGAATTATTGCGTTAAGACTTAAGTAGTATATGTTTACAACTAAAGCTCACAAAATTGTATTAATATATTTGCAAATATCTCAGAAACTGTTGCTTTTATAAAAATATATGTCAAATAAAAGTTTTTTATTTCTAATAGTCCTACAATTTTGCAATGATAAGTTGTTTAGTTTCTCAAATAGTTGTGGAGATACGGAAATTAACGCTTCTGTAAAGTACCCTAAAAATCATTTTCATAGGAAAATGAAAATAGCCAGTTTATTTATAATCTTAATCAACGCCTAGATACGAATTTTAATCAAAATCGTTTGAGCAGATTTTGAGAAAACCAAATTTTTCTCTTTTCGCCCTTCAGTAAACTACCCTTAATTTTAAGTTTTTATAGACACACAGACAGACGGCATTGCAAAGACTATTTTTTAGGGTTCGGGGGGTCATGAGACGTCGACATCCATCAACATTTCAGGTTAGTTTTTTTTTACGGTCGCAATACTTAAACTTTAATGTCCAAAAAGTTAAAAAAATTCATATAATTGCGTATAGATTGAAAGTTATTGATTTTATAAAAATATGTTTCGGATAAAATATCTGTATTATAAATATATATACATATTTGTAATGCTAAGTAATTTCATATCTCAAATAGTTTCGGAGCTATTATAAAAAATGTTAATTTACGCATCAGACCGGAGCCCTTAAAGCCATTTTGCCGAAATATTGAGAGTAGCCATTTTGTTTGGAATATTTATTAATGTTCATAAATGAAATTTAATCAAAATCGTTAGAGCCGATTTTGAGAAAATCGACTTTTTCTCTTTTTGCCCTTCAGTAAACTACCCTTAATTTTAAGTTTTAATAGACACACAGACAGACGGCATTGCAAAGACTATTTTTTAGGGTTCGGGGGGTCATGAGACGTCGACATCCATCAACATTTCAGGTTAGTTTTTTTTACGATCGCAATACTTAAGCTTTAATGTCCAAAAAGCTAAAAATATATATATAATTGCGTATAGATTGAAAATTATTGATTTTATAAAAATATGTTTCGAATAAAATATTTGTATTATAAATATATATACATATTTGTAATGCTAAGTAATTTCATATCTCAAATAGTTTCGGAGCTATTATAAAAAATGTTAATTTACGCATCAGACCGGAGCCCTTAAAGCCATTTTGCCGAAATATTGAGAGTAGCCATTTTGTTTGGAATATTTATTAATGTTCATAAATGAAATTTAATCAAAATCGTTAGAGCCGATTTTGAGAAAATCGACTTTTTCTCTTTTTGCCCTTCAGTAAACTACCCTTAATTTTAAGTTTTAATAGACACACAGACAGACGGCATTGCAAAGACTATTTTTTAGGGTTCGGGGGGTCATGAGACGTCGAAATCCATCAACATTTCAGGTTAGTTTTTTTTACGATCGCAATACTTAAGCTTTAATGTCCAAAAAGCTAAAAATATATATATAATTGCGTATAGATTGAAAATTATTGATTTTATAAAAATATGTTTCGAATAAAATATTTGTATTATAAATATATATACATATTTGTAATGCTAAGTAATTTCATATCTCAAATAGTTTCGGAGCTATTATAAAAAATGTTAATTTACGCATCAGACCGGAGCCCTTAAAGCCATTTTGCCGAAATATTGAGAGTAGCCATTTTGTTTGGAATATTTATTAATGTTCATAAATGAAATTTAATCAAAATCGTTAGAGCCGATTTTGAGAAAATCGACTTTTTCTCTTTTTGCCCTTCAGTAAACTACCCTTAATTTTAAGTTTTAATAGACACACAGACAGACGGCATTGCAAAGACTATTTTTTAGGGTTCGGGGGGTCATGAGACGTCGAAATCCATCAACATTTCAGGTTAGTTTTTTTTACGATCGCAATACTTAAGCTTTAATGTCCAAAAAGCTAAAAATATATATATAATTGCGTATAGATTGAAAATTATTGATTTTATAAAAATATGTTTCGAATAAAATATTTGTATTATAAATATATATACATATTTGTAATGCTAAGTAATTTCATATCTCAAATAGTTTCGGAGCTATTATAAAAAATGTTAATTTACGCATCAGACCGGAGCCCTTAAAGCCATTTTGCCGAAATATTGAGAGTAGCCATTTTGTTTGGAATATTTATTAATGTTCATAAATGAAATTTAATCAAAATCGTTAGAGCCGATTTTGAGAAAATCGACTTTTTCTCTTTTTTCCCTTCAGTAAACTACCCTTAATTTTAGGGGTAGATATCCAATTCCAAAAACCCCTCGGGGCAACCCTATGAAAACCCTAGATATCAAGTTTCAGCTCAATCGGTAAAATAGTTTAGGCTCTAGTTGGAGGTACAGACAGACAGACAGACAGACAGACAGACGGAAATTCAAAAACCACTTTTTCGGATTCAGGAAGTCATGAAACGTCAAAATTCATCAAAATCTCGAGTTCGATTTTTTTGACGATCACCATACTTTCTCTACCTGTAAGATAGAGAGAAAGTAAAAATGTAAGTGGCTTCAGTGCACGACATTTTAAATAAAGAAAATACAAATATTATATTACTATTTCACGTACAGACTCAATGAATGAATGAACGAGGAGATTTCGTATCTATAAAATTACCTTCATGAATAAAAATTTGAGTGTAACTATAGCTCTTTATTTAAATACTGTAATCATAACTAAGGTATTATACTGTTTAAAATACAAAATTAACATTCTAAGCTGGTACATAAACCTTTTGCTTTATTTATTTTTCTTTAATATATGCTTGGGTAATTTTTAAATACATATAATATTTTATAAAAAAGTATCATACTAGGAAAATTCACAAAACGTAATTTTAACAACAGAGTAATGTGTTTAAATAACTTTATAAACTAATTTTTTCTTTTTCATAAATGCTATGATTTAATGGTTGGTGTTTCATAATAACTATAGCTTTATAACTTTACACAATACACCTATTAATTGCAAACTCGGAAGTACGTCAAACCAGGAGCTTAAAGTTTTATAAGCCTAACACAGTAAATATTTGGAACCCATAGTTAACTAAGGAAAATAAACTCCATGGATTCAGGTAACAATCGAGTTATACCGACCATCGGTTGACGAAGATAATAATGGATGGTGCCAATTTCCGTGGATAGAGAGTGTCATGTAATCAGCACAGTGAGCCATCTAGGCATTAATCTCAGTTTTTTAGGCTGAATCCACTACTTTTTCATTCAAGTAGCTACTCATTCGTCCTCACGAGGCTGATTTGATCACGTTCTAGACCCACTGCATCACAGAAAAATCTGTAAGCTCCAGAGATCAAACCTAGGACCTCTGACAACTAGACTACCAAGGTGGTCAGTTAATAAAACAATAAGTGTCAGTAGAGAATAATATTGTGAAGGCGAACAGTATTTTATTTTGAATTACTGATCTGTTGTGTACTTCTTAGGACCTTTGTAAACTTCTGCCACATCCTTAAATTATCAAAAAATACAGTAAAATAAATTAATATGAACATACATAAGCCTCTACGATTAAATTAAAAGGCAAAGTTTAATTTATCGTGGATTAAGATGACAAAACAAGTTTCAAAACTAGGTATTGAAGAGTAAGTACTTTAAAAATAATGAGGTAGAATATAGAATGGCTAATACAATGTAGACTTAAGGGTGAGTGCATGCCGAGGAGCACGCACATCACTCATCACTCCTATCTTCGCACAACGCACACCACTCATCACTCCTATCTTCGCACAATACACATCATTCATCACTCCTATCTTCGCACAACACACATCACTCATCACTCCTATCTTCGCACAACGCACATCACTCATCCCTCCTATCTTCGCACAATACACATCACTCATCACTCCTATCCACGCACAACGCACATCATTCATCACTCCTATCTTCGCACAACGCACATCACTCATGGAACAGCCTAAGAATACCGAGCAGATTAATCATCGCTCTTCGTACTCGGCTAGAGAGAACCAGTCCAAGAGGAACATTCGTACTACATTGTTTCTTAAACTACTTTTTATCTTTTTTATTTAAAAAATTTTTACATAAAGATTTTAAATAAAATTTTATTTTAAAAATATTTATTAAAAACGGAAAAAAATTATATATGACAGTGGTAGTGATGAAAGTGATGACATATCAGCAGTGGCAACATTTATATGCCCTTCATCCCAGATTACGGAGTACTTAAAAATACGGTACAATTATTTACTAGCTTATCTTTCATGTCATTCTCTTCTTCCTAAAATACACTCGGCCTGTAGAAAATCCGAAAAACAAACGTAAAAGTAAAAGTCGAATTGATAAAAGATAACATAAAAGTGCACTGAACAACGAGGGTTTGCTTTGACTTTGAACCAACCAATGAGAGCACCGCGCATATTGCACAACCCTTCACAAAAACCAACCAGTTTGTTTCTTGTGTCTGGCCGGGGTGAAGTACGGAGAGTGAGGTGCTCGGCATGCACACTCCTGTTTCTACAACTTGTGTGATGTGCGGAGATAGGAGTGATGAGTGATAAGCGACGTGTAGAGATAGTAGTGATTAGAGATGTGCGGAGATAGGAGTGATGAGAGATGTGTGGAGATAGGAGTGATGAGTGATGTGTGACGTGCAGAGATATTAGTGATTAGTGATATGTGGAGATAGGAGTGATGAGGGATGTGCGGAGATAGGAGTGATGAGCGATGTGCGAGCTCCTCAGCATGCACGCTCTCTTAAGCAACGCAAATCCACGATATCTTTCAAGTAGTTGTTACAAATACTAAACATGTGATATAACATTTAATCAAACTACACTTTTAAAAACATAATTGAGCATTGTTTGTAGTTACATATTAATCTCTATATTTTATTAGTATTACTTTTTTTTAGTTATATTCATTTTAATCTGTAGTAGTTTTATTTAGTATAGATATTTTTATAGCACCAAGTCTTACTACCAGTTCGAGCTATATGTCTATGTACTAATAACACTAATGTTTTAGGGACGAGTAAGTTCGAGTTTTTGGAAAGTGTACCTTAATTTTTTGTGGAAAACCATTTTGGAAAATCACTGTCAGTAAACCCGACTGGTATTCTAACACTGATTCCCCGTCATCAGCAGTCTTGTTTATTGCGAGAATAGCGCCCAAAGTCATGCGGCAACTGAAATGAGTGGTAAGTGATTAGAATTATTGATTACATTTTAGCTAAGATTTTTATTTATTTATATTTATTTGTTAGCAGTGAGTAATTTTAAAATAATTCTTCTTATTATTAGTATAAGGGAATAGTATTTTTTTTCCCATACCATTTTTTTTAACTTCAGCTAAACCTTAGTTAAATTGAAACTATTCTATGTTCTCGCAAATTATATATAGGCCTACTTGTCTGCTGTAAATATGTAAGGTGGAATAATATACCTACTTCACTTAAAATTTTGGGATATGCAACAAAGGTATAGCATCACAACCTTTTATCAGACCTCTGAGTGAGAGCTTGTCAAATTAAAATTGCTTGACTATTTGTGAGATTTGAGATAATTAATATTGCAATAGTTACCAATATTTTCATATCCACACTTTCAACATACTCATAGAGTAATTTATTACATTTTTACATTTATTTTATTAAAAATATAACATAGATAGCTAAAGAACCTGTTTAATATTAATGTTCAAAACTTATTCTTATTTAAATTTAGACATTAATTAGTTATTAAAATCAAGCCTTTTGTTTTAAACTTGTTTTAGCTTTATACATAATTAGATTTCCTTCTAAGATATTTAAAAAGACCTGTAAAAAAAAAGCAATTATTCTGACGGAGAGATAAATGTGAAGCTAATTTGGTCATGCCACGTCCTTGACCCTAATTAAAAAAAAAGGATGTCTTCTCCCCATACAGCTCGAATGGAGAGAGGTTTTTTTAAGTATTTAAATGGTGTGCAAATTGTTCCAAAGATTGGCGCACACAATGACAGAGATAGATAATACGTTTAGCTGAGCATGAACTTTGACATGCATGCAAAATCCAGTGGCTTACTGTTCCTACCACAATACAGATAATGTAAAGCTATCGTGCATGGTTAATATATGACATACTTCATCTCTGTTTTAGGAAGGAATTATTGTTGTTCTTGGAACTGTACAATGAGAAGGGATTGTGATGTTATGACAGCTGGTTGTTTTGAATGACTGGTTAAGGGCTAGCTTTGGTTGGTTTTCCTTGCTCGCGTAGGCAATCGTTTTAGTAAGAGCTTGCAGTGAATTCTTTAACCGGTGTCTAAGCGAATACCATTTTTCTATTGTTTTATTCAAATTAAAGTCAATTTAGCTTAAATAAGTGTGAAACATGAGTAAATTATACATTTTAAGAGTTATTTAACAACACTAAAATAATATATATGTATGCTATCTATTTTTGTGGTACTCTTAGGTTCAGACCTATAATAAATTTAAAATTATTTGAATAGTACTCTGTTTTTATCATTTTTCTCACATATTCTTAAATATCACTTATTGACGTATCGACTGAATTTCCCCAGACAATTTACAGTCTAAAGCTGGTTCACACTGAA
The DNA here is from genome assembly GCA_902151455.1 of Timema bartmani. NCBI lineage: Eukaryota > Metazoa > Arthropoda > Insecta > Phasmatodea > Timematidae > Timema > Timema bartmani. The sequence continues at coordinate 210,812 of CABFWB010000640.1, read as the reverse complement.
AGCTAAGTTATGCCAAACTTTTCTCTGCTAATCACTTAGAAAAAAAGTGGAGCACGTATTTGAATGTTTTGGTTCACACATAAAACTAAATTAGCTATACTAAGCTAAGCTTTGCCTTGCTACGCCACGCTATGTTTTTTTCCTATTGCTGGCCGGGCAAATTTTTCCATCTCCCATCTTGAGCCATCTTATGCTGCGCATGTGCATAACGTAGCTTGGGTTTCGTGTTGAACAGACACCGTGCTCGATTGTTGAAAATAACCTAAGAGGTGTTAAAGCTTTGTTTCCAGTTTGTTCATCGTATATTTAAGTTATATTCTATTTATATTTTATATTTAATGTGTTTTTATATTATAATTGAACCGTTAGATGAACAAGTTTAACCTTAACCTCCTAAACTTTCTTCATCTTCCAAAACAGCTGCTAATATAAGCATCTTTTCTTCCTCAGTTCTATCATCTTAGCTCAAACAATACATTTGGGAGAATGCCATAACCTAACTTCACTGGAGCAGACTAGAAAGAAACCACAGTAAATTCAGGAGGGTAAAGAGGGACCGTAGCTTAGCAATGAGTGGGAAACCAAACCGATAAAACCTTAGCGTAGTATAGAACAACGTAGATTAGTCTAGCTTAGCTTAGCGTTCTGTGTGAACCAGCCTTAATTCAATGGCGTGAGCCCATAAGCGAGTAGTACCGACCGACCAAACGGCCGCCGCCGTTATAGATAATAGTGACAACAATTGCGGATAGAGATTGTCATGTTAATAACACAGCTAGTAATCCGGCCATTAATCTTAGTTTTCTAAACCACAGCTGCTACTTATTTATTCAAGTAGCTCCTCACTTGTCCTTAAGAGGCTGAGTTTGACCCCGTTACAGACCCACTGATACATAGATAGCTTTGGAAGCGAATGGGATCAAACCCGGAACCTCTGAATCTGTATCCATGAACTCTGACCAATAGACTACAAAGGCGATCTTAAAGTCTTAACTGTTTAACTAATTTTTCTAATTTATTAGATTTTTTAATAATCATTTAGTTAATTTTAAGGTCCTACTAGTTAATAAAAATTAGTAGTTATTTAATTAAATAGCTGTATGCACAGTACGCCATCATATAATTTACAACATCAAACATTTGTTTATGATAACGTTGTTTTGTTTCGAATTCTCAGCCTTATCAAAAAATATACATATAAAATTCCAAAATAAATCACTTGGGAATTGAAAATAAAACATTCTGATAACCTTGCGAAAAGCTTTTTGAAAAGGATAAACAGTATAATATAGTGTAAATATGAGGGTAAGATAAATAAAATTCAAAGCTATAAGGTTAAAACGATAATCTGCTACAAAATTCATTTTCTGAAAGTTACATTGATTTAAAATATTAACTCGGCATTTAATTTTGGTTCACCCATGCTATTTATAGATTTTTGAATACTTAATAAATAAATAAATAAATACTACTACTACTACTACTACTACTACTACTTAATAATAATAATAATAATAATAATAATATGGAAATGGGTTACTAAGTCCCTCAATCGGTAGAACATAGGCACGGTAAATCAAAAGGTCAAGTTTCATATCTCTTTTAATAGTATAGTAATAGTAATAATAATAATAATAATAATAATACCCTTGTATCAATGGAAGCCTGAAATAAAAGTTTTATAATTCGGGTAACACAATCACTTTGATTTGATAATCGTCGTGATCATTGCCTTTATCTAACAGGACTATTATTGATATAGTTTTGAGGTTAAGCTACTGTTCCTAGAATATAAGCCTCATACTTAATACTCCTAGACTATGCATTCCCAGCCCCCACCCTTGCAATGAACAAGGCGAATAAAGGGGTAGAGTGACGTCAATTAAGGCAATGTACAGGCTCAACCACAAGTCGTGCCCTTTAGGGATTGATTAATTAAATTATAAAACCATAATATTTCAATAATTTAAGTCTTTTGTACTTAGAATAATTTTACAGCCAATGGGATTTGATAAAATAATAATTAAAAATAATCTACTTATATAATACTACTACTGAAAAAATTTAATAGTAAAATCTCATTTATTTGTAGGCCTACTCATGGTTAGTGACTTAGAGTTTATCCGTTATTCAGCATAACCGCTACATGTCACACTTAAAAAAACAGTTTTTTAATCTCTTGTTTACTGAAATCGTTTAAAAACGTAGGCATTGTTATGGCAATAAAGGAAAACTTTTGACGTGTTTTATGATATTTTGGTCATGTTATTTTTATATTCTAAGAATTATCCAAGAGTTTTTGATGTCTAGGGATTAGAACAATAATAAATACTTTCTATAAAAATTGGTGTATTTGAACAGCCACGACGATCAGCTTGAATGGCTTATTGGAATCTATTTCTAAGAGTCTAGGTAGAGAAGTCAATGACCCCTTATCGATCAGACATTGCGTGTGGGCCAAGAAATATTTCGATTTAGAATCTTCACTGTTACTTCACTTGCCTCTCTTAGGCGGGCGTTTCAACGAATACTTGATACTATTGTCAACGTGCTATTACTAATGATTATTATTATTACGCTTAAAAAGTTATTCGCCATAGATCTATCAATCTCGACAGCACTGCAATGCGGTATTTTCCTTATCATCCTCCTTGACGTTAATTTATTATAGGTGCGGAAATTACAATAGCTATATTTATTTGAACAATAATATGACTTCTCTTCTACACACATTATAAAAAATAATACTAATTAACAGTTTTTAGTGAATTCATGTTTTATAATTTTAATGTTAATATAATCGGTAAACATTTAAGATAATACTGACGGTTTGATTACGAAAATATTATTATTTTATGATAGTGTTGAAAGAGACGTGACAAAAGGTTTTTTTACAAACAATTTATATAGTTAAAATGAATAAAATATTGTTCTAGTAAAAAAATAATATGTAATTTTCTACACATAGTAAATCTCAACGGGTCTAGAATATTTGTCATGAGCATGGTAACATTTGATATGAAATATTTAAAGTAAAAATCTCTCATCAAACTTTAGGACACCCTCGAAAAATAATTAGAACTAATGATATTATTTTGTGAAGAAAATTAAATTATATAATTCTACTGGAATAGTATTTGTTTTGAATTTGCTTGCAAAAATTTTTTTCACATAAAAACTACAAAAATACTGCATTTATCTCACAACCCACACCATCTTAGCTTAGCAACTAAAATTTTAATTATGGAACAACTAATGCCTTAAGAATAATTAATTAGTCATTTATTTGTATTTATCTTTATCTGTGAAGAACCTTTCGCCTTTTACTAATCCAAGCACACACAGCTTTTCAGATTCTTAAATAATGACATAGTTTGAAATTTATATTTTTTTCTCCGTGCCTCAATTATTCGAGCTATAAAATTAATAGATATTAGCTAAGGTCATATTTAGTATTCAACATGGGTAAAAAATAATTATTTTAAAGTATAAGTTTATTGGTGAAATAAATTCAAATATGGTTTTGTTATCTAGTGCTTGTATAATAACACAACTTGACGTATAATCAAGTACAAATAGGATCGCTTCTATTAATATATTTCACTTTTATCCAGTGAATTTTCCATTAATAGCCCCTAATAAATAATAAATTGTTTAATCATCAAGAGAAATGTAGTACAACTTTTCTTCTTTTAAATTCTTTGTGTTACTATGTTTTTTTCTAAGCTGTTAATAATTCAAATATTGAGGGATATTTGTAAGAGTGAGCTTTAGAAATTTTACCTCTCTCTTCTTTTACATTATAGGCAATACGTTAACCAACATAGTTATCAACAACTTAATTAGTGAGGGCAGTTTGGAGTCTGTTCACTCCCATTAATGTGGAGATAGAATAAGTAAAGAACATCCAATCCGCTAGAGTAAAATTTGAAACTCATTCATCTCTGATTGGAAATTAGTTATATTGCGGGACTAACACCTTACACCGCGTGAGTAAACATTGCTGCCCCTGAGCAAAATGTTAGGTGAAAGCGTAATCGTGGTGGACGTAAACAGACAGCCGAGAAGGGTGAACTGTTCGTTTTTATTTACTCCTTCCATTCTTTAAGTTTGTATTATTGCCAAGTAGGTCCATACAATTGAACTAGGTTTATAACGGGTGGTGGGGTGACCTGGTGGTTTAGGGGTAAGGTGTTGGACTTCTGGGCTGGGGTCCGGAGTTCAATCCTCGGTTCCGGCACAGTTTTATCTGATTGCCAAACCTTTCCTTCACCTCTGACAACACGTGTATTAATCACAACTTGTGAATGTGTGGAATGCCAGGCCTCCACCGTGGTTCGGACTTCCACGTTAAACTGTAGGTCCTCCATTTCATCTCACAATCACCCTTCCATTACACATTAGCGTAAGTGCTTACAAACCGAACGGGTAGTAATACGCGCTGATGATAATAATAATAATAATAATAATAATAATAATAAACAACTTTTGGTGAATTTGTGAATCAATAACTAAATTACACTTAAAGGACGCTTTGTTTATCAGTATAAAGTTAAAATCTATGAAAAAGAACAGATCCAACATGGTCATTAAAATTTGTAAGGAAAGCGTATTTTCTGATGACATTGCGTTTAAAAGCAAAAACTTTGTTTACAATTCATAATATAAGGAACGTACTTGGATGGTACAACTACTCAAATTGATTGGTACAACTTCTTTGGTCAATCAAACAAGATAAAATAAGAAACATATTATGAAGATAGTTTATTCAAGGAAAAACAAATTTATCATGAATTAAGTCAAATAAAACAGGTACAGTAACATTTATTAGACTTAATTAATTATAAATTAGTTTTTCCTTGAGTAAACTATATTCATCTTATGTTTCCTATTTTATCTCGTTTAATTGACCAAATACGTTGTACCAATCAATTTAAGTAGCTGTACCATCCAAGTACGTTCCTTATATTATGCAAACATTTCCCCAAAGAGGTTCAAAGGGAAAGAACATACACTTTTTAGAAAGACCTACTTATCTACTTACTCTTTGGTATTAATCACAACTTGTCAATATGTGGAATGCCAGGCCTCTACCGTGTTCGGATCCCACTTAAAGCCATATGTCTTCCATTTCATATCACAATCACCCTACCATTACACATTAGCGTAAGTGCGTACAAACCGAACGGGTAGTAAGACGCGGTGCTAATAATAATAATAGTAATAATAATAATAATACTTACTCTATGGAATTAGAGAATTATTGCGTTAAAGCTTAAGTAGTATCTCTGTACAATTAAAGCTCACAAAATTGGAATAATATATTTGCCAATATCTCATAAACTATTGGTTATATAACGAGATATTCCAAATTAAAGATTTTTATATTTAATAATTCTACAATTTCTTAGTGATAATTTATTTAGTTTCTTAAATAGTTGCAGAGATACAAAAATTTTCGCTTATGCAATGTACCCTAAAAGTAATATTCATTAGAAAATGAAAATATCCATTTTATTTAGAATCTTAATCAACGCCTAGATACAAATTTTAATTAAATTATTTGAGCCTATTTTGAGAAAATACATTTTTTTCTCTTTTCGCCTTTTACAAAACTACTATTAATTTTAGGGTTAAACACACACAGACGGCAATGCAAAAACCACTTTTTAGGGTTCAGGGGGGTCATGAAATGTTAACATCTATCAACATCTCGGGATAGATATTTTTACGGCCTCAATACTTAACCTAATGTGTTCAGAAAGTTTTAAATATATATAAATATTTGCGTATAGGTTGAAAGTTATTGGTTTTATAAAATTATTATTCAAATAAATATTTGTATAATAAATAGACCTACATATTTACAACAATAGGTAATTTCATATCTCAAATAGTTTCGGATATGTGATAAAAAATGAAAATTTACGCATTTGACTAGAACACTTAAAGTAATTTTGCCAAAAATATTAGAGAAACCATTTTGTTAATAGTATTGGCCAATTCTTGGAAATAATATTTAATCAAAATCGTTGAAGCCGATTTTGAGAAAATAGATTTTTTCTCTTTTCACCCCTCAGTAAACTTCCCTTAATTTCAGGGTTAGATATCCAAATCTAAATATCCCATGGGGCAACACTATGTTAACCCTAGCTACCAAGTTTTATCCCGATTGGTAAAATAGTTTAGGGTCTAGTCCGAGGTACAGACAGACGGGCAGACAGAGGGATGGGAATTCAAAAAACATTTTTTAGGATTCTGGGAGTCATGTAATGTCGAAATTTATCAAAATGTCGAGTTCGATTTTTTTGACGATCACAATACTTTCTCTACCTATAAGATAGCAAGAAATTAAATAGTAAATGGTTCTCCTCTCTGTCTGCCCCTGGCCACATATCTGAAACGGTTTGATGATTTTTATTTTTATTTGGGGACTTTTTCAATATTTTGACCCTAATTGGGGACTAATGAGTTATGATTTTTTTAGCACTAAATATGAATACTCATTTGGATTATACGCTTGTATACTAATTAGACTAATGGGCTAGGAATTAAAGGATGAGTAGAATTGAAATTGGAGGAAGTGTACCTGCATTTACGTGGAGAGTGGGAAACCCTTTATGTGACACCATCCTCAGTACACCTGATCGGGATTGAACGACGATCATCTCATCATTATTAGTCTAGTTTATTGCGATAGTAGTGCCTTTGACCATAATATTTTTCAAAAAGTGTTCAAACAATTTTGTTTAAAATTAATGTATAGCGTATTTTACCTTACAAATAACAATGTCTGTACACTTGGTTTTTTGCTAAAAACTCGTTAGGGGGTGATTTACTATTGAGTGATTTTAGGAAATTAAAAATATTTTGAAACTCACTCAACGATTTTGTTTAAATACACATCCGGAAAATGTTTGAAATAACTAAATAAAACGAAACACTTGTTTTATGCTGTCAATTCGTTTAAAGGTAGTTTAGGGATTAGTGAGTTTTAAAATTAAAGTATTATTATTATAAATGGCTCTAACGATGTTTAAAAATGAGTATTTGTTAAGTTTTATACATTACAATATCGTACATATTGGTTTTTCTTAAAAATATTAATTAATAATAATTTAATAATCATAGATATTTTTTAAATCAAATTTTTTGAAAAGTTTTAAAATCTTTTTACAAAATTGGTATTTATAGACTATGATACATTATGATAAGTAATATTTGTTGATTTTTCTAATGTATATTAATTTTACTGTACATGATTCATTATATATTTTATAAAAAATAACTCGAAATATTTGAAAATGCTCTTTAAAATTGGTTCTAAATATGTATGTGAGAATAGTTATTCCTGAAAATTGTAGATATATTTATATTTTTACAAATATACATCATTTAAGGGTAGTTGTCAATTAACTAATTTTTGACTGCCCTCCCTCCCCCCAAGTTTTTATATACAATATTAGACATTTTGTAATATTGTGTCGTAAAATTTATTTTCAAAAATAACACACTTTATGCATAATTTATGACTATGTATTCTTTGTTTCCCTAAAAGTGAAAAGCTTACCTTGAATTACTCTACAGTGGCTATCTTATAAGCTAGGGCTATAGTGTAATCTATCAAGATAGGACTGCTACCTTACATGGTGAATGGAGTGTACAGTACATATATTTAATTATAATGAGCACAGATATGTGAGTATAAAAATAATATCTAGTTAGTACATGCATAGTATTTAAAACGTTACTTTGATTTGCAGAATTTCAAAAAATCTATCAAAAACTAACAAATGTAAGAGTATAGTTAAAAACAATTTTTTTAAAAATAGTTTAAGAAATTTATAAATTATTGGTATGTTTTAGGGTAAATAATTCTTATGAAAATTATAACATATTGTGTATATTCAACTGAATTTAAATTTGAAGAAAAAAACCACACATGTGGCTTTAGGTTTGGTAAGTTTGTACTATAGTTCTTGGGCCTTCCCTCATTTAAAAATGTTCAACGCTAAATAGCAACAATTTTCTTTTCTAACGCTTATCTCTGGCATAGCTCCAAATTTCCAGATAGTTCGGTAATTACAATTTGTATTCTGGTTTTATACAATTAAATGGTATACTGTACAGTACTACTCTTACGTAATGTTCCAACTAAATGTAAATAAATTAAATGTAATGATTAGCTGTACATAAACTGGACATCAATATCAGTGTTGGACATGTTTAGGCCCATAAACCCCTTAGCTGGCTTCGAAGACCACAAGCTCGCTATCTCAAAATATTCGGTAGAGCACCCCGTATATTCTGTTTAATTTTTGCACGCTTTCACTGAAACTCTTTGTATAAAAGGGCCATAGAGAAAGTTGTAAAGATAAGACTAAATGCGTTTACTATAAATGGAATACACACTATGTACACATCTTTTTACAATATCAAAGGCACCCTCATTTATATTTGTCAACAACTCCAGACAAAATAACTAGATCCATTTTCAAAACCTCTTAAATAGTTTGAAAATATAATTTTTAATAATCTAAAGCAAATTAAAAAATCAAGTTGGGCTTAAACAATAAAATGTTAAACCGTTCCCATAAATCGATTTTAAATACTAATTCGTTAAAGCATTAAAAAAAAATTTAAGCCTGTGCGAATCCATGATTTTCCATTTCGAGTATAATCCGAGTCTCAGTAAACCAGCTCGAATCGATTCCGAATTGATTATAATGCTAAGAATTTTTTTCGAATCGAATATTATATTAAAAATAAAATATCGAATCCGAATCAAATATTTCATTTTGAAAATTCTTAGAATACAAATAAAATACTATCCTTAGGAGTCTTTGTGAAAATATTTAAAACCTAATCTTAAGTTAAACAAGTAAACAAAGCCTCATAACTAACATATGAAAGGTTATAAATTTAAAAAAATACTATTTTCTTACATTATTTTGCTAAATAAGACCATACAAAAATGAGATTATTCTTAAGTATGAAAAGATTCAAATTTCGAACTAAACCCATTGAATCCAGATCTGAAATTTACTTAGATTTGAAATTTCGAATCCAGCACGAAACTCTCTTATATATAAGAATCAAAAGCTTGAATCGAATCCGAATCTTAGCAAGATTAGAATTTAGATACGAAATTTCGAAGGTTCACACAGGCTTTTAATTTATATACCTAAAAACTACTCATCATCTCAAAGCAAACAATTTTCCCGATCTCTTATTATGAAGTAAAACATAGTCATATTTATATTGATGTTTATCAATGATCACAAACCTTGAAGAAGACATGCCGATCTAACAAATCCACTCCATCCTGTTATTAGTTGAGCCGCTACTTTCCAATCTTCTTCCACGCTTATCTCTATAGGAAAATCGTCCTTACACCTTGTTCTGGGATGTACAAGTGGTTTAGGGATTTCTGTAATGTCTTTGAACACCACCTTGGATCTTCTTTTCGGTCTCATCCTAGATACATGGTCCACCCATCTAATTATATTCGTTCACATCTCCTGAACTACATCTGAATGTTTCATCATCTAATCTATTTCTATTTCTACTTTAAACCTCTTCTTCTCTTAATGCACACCATATTTTTATCATAATCTTTGATAGTACATGTATTTATTACACATAAACCGCACAAAGGGAAACGAGGACTAAATATCTATCTCACTTAGTCTAGGTTACAGGAGATGGTGAAATCAGGGTTAGAATCCCGGATAAGTTAAATGAGGATGATTTTAACAAAACTTACGCTTAAGAGACCGTCCCTCCCATGAATCACATCTAACTTCAGTATGTAATAAAGCCTGAACCTTCCACCGCATCGTGGATATTTTATCGTGGAGTAGTGGAGTGGATACCAATGAATACGTTTTACCCTATTTAAAAAACATCAACTTAAAAGATAACAATTTAAAAAAAAATACCATAAGCTATATTTCAAATTCGTGATTATAAAATGAATAAATCAAAGAACAGCCCTTCAATGCGGCTTCTGGTTTGAGTGTATTCTTGTATCTAATATCACGGTTAATCGGCTGCGACATGAGCGCGTGACCACCGTTGAAAGTATATAAACAGTTCGTACCCCACTGACAGCCTAGGTGTGGACTGGAAGGTGTAACTGACAACTTCACGAACACAAGAACTGGGTTCCTAGATAAATTATTGTTTTTACAATGTGGTATATAATGGAGTAGAACAAATCTTAAAGAAAATCAATCCTCGATGACGCAAGTTTATTTAAAAAAATAAAAAAATAATTACTATAGCTTAAACAAAAGTAGTAAACAGTTTGAACTCGTTTCTAAAAATATCTGTTTGTTTGTATAGGTAGGTGAGCGGGAGAGAAAGGAGAAGTGTAACTCTGCATCAACGATTGAGAGAGGACACAGTAGTTCTTGGTGACTGGCGCTCGCTGGTTCCTGGGGGCTAGAGTGGGAGGGAGATCAATAGCAGCCCTCTGCTGGGGTTTGCGCCCTACAACATCCAGGGGGTGTTGTGCAAGGGCTAAGGTTCGGGGCCACTTGGAATGCTATATCGGTCATGTGGAGGGGTGGGAGGTGGAGGCCAGGTTTGCGTTCAGGGCAACCAGCCAATTTGTGTGTCCGGAACAATCATCCATCATAGCACGTACAGCTAATATATTTATACTGTTGGTACGACTCATATTATGAAAAACAACAAAATTTACCATAGGTCGACACATTTCTTAGAATATTTGATCAACGTAAGCTAACCAATTTTTTTAAATTTAATATAGAAGGTGTTTAATGTAGCACTCAACAATTTTAATATGATTCGAGAAAAGTCACAATAACTACCCTTAGACCGTTTAAGAATAAATAAAAACTATAACTCGCCCTTAAGAAATAATACTTACCTGAGTGGTCAGAGTATTTAGTAAGTGTGTAAAATCTCTTTTTATATTCTCTTATTCGTGTATAGCCTCTAACTCTAATAACTAAATAATTGAATTGTAATATATATGATCCAATAAATTAAGTTTTTATAACCAAAAAATATATGCAAATAGCAATTTCGAAAAATATCTGTATTTTTCTGGACAAATAATTGTACACTTATGGTGGGATGGGAAGTAACGCAAGCTAAGTTTCTTATTTCTACTGTTTTCTTGATTAACTTTTTTTTTGCCAATATAAATCAAATATTACATTAGTAAATATATTTTGCTTGATTCTCTATAGTAATCTCAACAGCTTTCGAAGATCAGCCATGGGCTTTTTATATATTAATTATATATTCCTGGAAAAATTCTGCAATGCTCGTGACAATTATTCAAGATATGATGAGTTTACATTTGTTTCTGCACAGAGTTTTACTATCTGGCTATCTGAATATCTCAACAATAATGCAGGGATGATGAGTAGAAATGAAAGGAAACTTAGCATCATTTGCGTGGAGTGAGATTGAAAAACCATTTAGGTAAATCAATCCAAGCCCTTTCAACTTCCCCATCCCTGGTGAATAAGAACAGACGATGTTAACCCATTAACTCACATCATGGGCGAGAAAATACATGGACAAGAGTCTATCTATTAACCTATTTAACTGACAGATGTTTCAATTTAGATACATTTTAAACCCACTATCAAATATATATATACAACTATGTAGGCCAAGCCTAAATTCATTTTGGATGCGCTGGAGGTGGATCTTCCAAAATTTTAACTTGAAAACGAGGATAGATGTAAATTCAGCCTTCTTACTCCATTTTAATCGCTAGGATTTTATAAGAATAAATATATATTTTTTTGTATACAACGATATATTTACTAAGCTATTCTCATTTGTCTAAATTAGTATTATTATTAAATTTAAACAACGATATAAAATCAAAGGCATTAAGTAAAGACAATAGGAATATTTAATATTTTCAAATTCAACTCAAATTTAACATTTATACTAGCGAAAAGAGAATAAAAAAAATATCTGAAGTTTGTAGCTTAGATATTTAATTTAACAGTTTTAAACACTTTGGTTGTTATATTTATTAAATAATAATAAATCTTTTTCAATCAGCAATGTTTGATTGTTTTTTACAATATACTAGTCTTATGCATCTCGTTAATATTTGCATATGTCTATCAAACTAACAGTTTTTATTTGAGGATAGTTATGCTAATGTTTGAATACCTTTTCTAAATCCAAGGTGTTTTAATTTTTAATAAGCTATAATATTTGTGTTTTATCTATCTTTCTAGAGTAGTCTTAAGTACATCCTAGTTTTATATAAGTGCAATATTTTCAAATTATTGTCTTTTTATAGTTGATACTCGTTGCAAAATATTTGTTGACACTTATTTACTTAACTGTTTGAAACGTTATGTTTGCTTGCTTGGATTAGAAAGTATACTAATAATTATGTTTTCGCCATCAAAGTATGTTGTAACATTCTTTTATAAGTAGATTAAGCTGCAAGTAATTACATTTCTAAAAATTATAACTTAGGATCCTTTAGTTTCTATTAATACATTAATAAAGCTTCAGTTCTTCAAAGATTCTGCTCTAGAATATTTCCAAATAATAAACAGTTATATCTTATGATAATTATTGCGTGATTGCACTTTGAAAGTTAAAACTTTCACATCAATATATATTATTAAAATCACATATTATTAGAAGCAAAAAAAAATTAAAAAAAAAAGTATTTCACAATTATCTTGTACGTTTTAAGAACACTAATTTGTTTAGAACATTAATTTAAATACATTTCATTAAGTGTGAATTCAATAAGGTAATATGTTTATTTATGTTGCTATTAAAACTAAAATATGTTTGTTGTTGATACTATTCTAATCTTGTATTTCCTGTCTATAAAACTGAGATTAATGGCGGGAAGGTTTGAATTGCTGAGCATATGACACATTCTATCATCAAAAGTTGGTACTATTCTCGTCATCAGACGGCGGCTTCTCAGTCACTATAGCTTGATTGAAAGTAGATGCAGAGGAGTTTTTTCTATGACAAGATAAACGCTAATTTCTCTTATATTTGAAATGTATATTTCTGAGGGCAATGGCGTAGTTAGCCAAAGGCTCCGGGATATATTCCAGTGTCCAGGTGTAATTTTTCAATTTCATGAATATGATATTTAAATGCAGCCATAGCCGTGACTAACAAATGCAATAGTTTAGCTATTCAATCCATAGTTAAATAATGGTTTGTAAAATATTGGGAATACCGATCATTATCAAACCAATCGTACGTTTTCTTTAAATTGTTAAACTCAATCAAATTTGTTTTAGTAGAGTTAGTCAAATAATGAGTGATACTGACTCTTTAACAAATGTATCAGGGTTTTTTCATAATCATTCACCTTAAGATATCGGGCACATTTCCTATAGAATTCTATCTTACATAAAAAACTTAAACGTGTAATAATACGCGATGAGAAAAATAACTAAGAACAGCAACACACTTTTATATAAAAATATAATACACGCTATAACTAGATTACGTGCGTAAAACTGCAATAGGTCTGTTTATATTTAGCTGTTATATTCTTATTTTCTGTTTATCTTTAATATTAAAAAAATTTAGCCTATATAATTTAAGAGCAATTTTTATGAGCTTTTCAATGAAATGGCTTTTTGGAAGAATATTTTAAAAATATTGCTAAAAGTGGTATTTGAAATTCTGTTGGATAAAACCTTAAGCATTTACAACTGCTTTCATTTGTCTATTTAACCTATTGGCCTGGTTAAAATTATGTTTTGTGTCAGTATTGGGTATGAGATGACTTGAGATAGCTTATAGGCCTATTAGGAGGTAGACAAATGCACATAAAATTTCCCGGAGGCAAAATTGATTTCCAGGGTGTGTGGTAAAAACATATTTAATACACACGGATTGAAATATGACCTTCCAGATAAAATTTCATGACAAAATCAATTCTGTATACCCTGTCAGCATGAATATAATTTGAAGAAAACTAGGGAATAAATAGTATTTTTTCATGGAGACCACATTTAATTTGTTAAAAACAAACCTTTTTGGTTTTATACAGACAACAATACCAATAGAAATAAAACTTTTATTCATTGAATAAGAAGAATTCCCAATTAAATATTGGAGTTGCTATAGCTACAGGAGAAAACAAAGAAAATAATCTCCTATGATTATTTCACAAAATAATTGGGTCAGACTCATATTTATAAACTATTTATGAATGTAATGAATGGAAAATCGTGACATGTGATATATTCTTCTACTAATAAAACAATTTCAAACAAGATAATAATAAAATCCAAAAATGTATAATTTTATTGATAGATGAGACCCAGGCTCCCTTAACATCGTGAGGACAAATAAGGAGCCAATTGAATAAAGTAGCTTTGTTCTAGAAAATTTAAATTAACGTCTAGGGGGCCCGTTGTACTGATTACATGACACCTATATACACATATGCTGGCATATCTTCGCCGGCAGACGGTGTCCGCCCGGTCTATATAGCTGTAATACGAGCTGGTGCATGGAGTTTAGTTATTTAAGTATATAATATGGAATAGGGCTTTCTACGACAGGAAAAATTTTGAATTTTATGTGGAGTATTTTCCCTGTTGTTATAATCTATTCTCTTAGATTTTTCAAAAGGTGATTTGTGTCCATGGCTCTGCCAGACTATTGGAATGTATTTTTTCAAGTTTTCGTTTTTTCCCATAAAGATGGCGCTTCATAGGTTAAAACTACATCCATAACTTAAGACACGTAATCGTGGGGAGCTGAATTTCCACTGGGGCCAACCTAGATAAATATTTTAGTTTTTAAGTATTTTAGGAGTACCTAACTTCAATACTTAAATAATCAGTGTGTGATTAAATAAATTATCGAATAGAACTGTGATTCCTTAAATCTAAAAACAACTATTACTTTGAGGAAACATAGCAAATTATATTTAAAAACTAAAATAAGTCCGATGGGAAGATTGTAATGTATTATTTAGTTTAACCGGAAATACTATAAATTATTTAAAATTTGAATAGAACTATAAAAATAAATATTGTATTATTTTATTGGATATCTATAAGGGTTTTATTTAAATTCATAGTTCTATAAATAAATCTTTTGGAGTATAATTGTTATTTCCGTTACATGTGTGGAGTATAATAATTAGCCTAATAGCTTATAGCCCGAACGGATAGTAGGACATGGTGGTAAGTATTAATTATCTGAATAATAAATCCATTCATAATTAGTTATTTTTATAGTGAAGATTATGGAAATGGGGAGACTTTCTTAATGTTATCAAGTAAACAAATCAATTTGGGGAGCACTGTAAAAAAACGTGCGATGTGGTAAGGTATGTAACAGAAAAAAATTAACAATTTATATGTTAATGAGAGATCATATAATTAACTAACGTATGTAGTGATTAATTTATTTTACCACAGAACAGAACAAAAACATAAAATAAATTTAGTAAATAAAACCATTTGGGGAGTGCCAAATGCATTGAAATACATAACCCCTCCGCCATACCTACCCTGCAAACAGTCAAGAAATGTATGTAATTAAGGCCTTCAATAACTTCGGCCTTGGTCATAAGCTATGCAATCTGATTTAAAATCATCTATTAAGTATAGCATACCAAAAGGGCTGAGCCAGCAAGTTACTACCCTACAACATCGACGGAGTGTACGTATCTTTCAATGTGCATTAGACACACATACGAGTATATATTGTATAAAAAATTTTTATAGCACCACGTATTACTATCTGTTCAGGCTATACGAATCTGTACTAAATACGCTAATGTGTAAGGGATGAGTAATGGCAAATTGTATAGAAAGTGTAGCCGAATTTGCGTAGAGGAAGAGTATAAACCCATTTAGAATAAACCACCTTCAGTACACCCAACCTTGATTCGAGCCCCGAACTCCCTCTCATTGGCAGTCTAGTCTATTGCGAGAATCACCTGTATTAAAATTAAAATAAATAAAAGTAAAACTAAATAATTTATCTTGATGACGTAGGTTATTATTAACGAAACCCCTCCCACCCCTCCAACCCCTGAGAGTGTTGAGCGCGTGGAGTGCAACTTTCAGGATTTTGCTGACGAGCCACGTGTTCGACACCCACTCATCTCATCACGCGATCAATACCGACCCTTCCTGTCGGTCCGTCGCAGCCTGGGTCCACCCCTAAGCTCCCTCAAGACTCATAGGCCATTCATAAACCAGATTCACTTGTCCATTGACGTAGTAAGCTATTCGTTTATATTTTCTTAATCATAACAGATGCAATCATTAATTGGTTACTTAACTTATTAAAACATTAAATTATATTATGAACAAAGTGGGCAAGTGCTACCTTTAATTCTCTCACGACCCTTTGAAAAGAAGATATATTGTGTTGGTCAAAAAAATTGAGGTTTTGATACAATTCAAGGTCCACTGAATCCTAAAAGTTTGTTTTCATGATTTCATCCTTCTACCTATGTGTCTGTATCTCAGACTAGAGCGAAAACCATTTAACTGATTGGGTAGATTATTGGTATCTGTTTTTAATAAGGTTCACCAAAGTTGATTTTGTTATATAATTTTCAACCCTAAGATAAGGATGGTTTACTTAGGGGCTAAAATGTGATGGAATTGATTTTCTAAAAATTGGTTCTAACACATTTGAATAAAATTCGTATCTAGTAATTGTTTAAGATTATAAACAAAATGATGGTTATAATTTTCCCATTAAAACTACTTTGTAGGTTCTACATGAGCAGAGATCTACAATTATGGTTGTAGCTCTGAAATTCTTAGAATTATGAAATAACTTAACATGGCAAAGTTGTATGACTCCTGATTATAATATAAACAACATTTAATTGGAAGAATATATGATAAAATCAATTTTTATGAGTTATTGGCAAATATATTAATTTAGATATAGCCTTAGGAAATGGGGAGTGGAAAATGCACAGAACTAATTATATGTTTCTGTAACATTACCTATTATTTCATACATGCTCTTTGCTGAAATGGGATGCTCTTTTCCCCCCACAATGATAATATCACGAGGTGTATTATTTTGTTTCACATTTCCTACGAGTTTTAAGTATGATTTAGTTAAAGAAGTGAAACTTTTGTTATTTTGCGTCGAAACCATTGGAGTAGGCTTTAACCATTTGTAAATATTTAATGACTGATAATATCGTTGGTGTTAGTCTCGGAAACCATTGAGGCGGTTTTTATGACGTCATTAAACTGGATTCCAATCACCAGCACTGAGTTAACCTTGGCCCGTCACAGTACCGTGATGCACTACAATCGGTGATGGGGGGGATGGAAGGGGGAGTTAGAACGTTACTCTGAATGGAATACGAGAACATAAGTACCTCGTACTCATAACTATAATATAAAACAAGATATATCAACAGTGTGAGTGTTATTAATTTAACTTGGAGTATTTTTTACATCCATCAATGTTTTTTTCCGCTAGGGTCAATTTTTTATTCAAGCCATGTATTTTCCACTACCGGCTGGTTAGGCCTGTTGTAGCTTCATATGCTTAATAATCTAACTTAAGACTAGAACATACACAATATCCAGTTTTCGACCATTAATTAATCAATGTGAAAGGGTAAACCCATAATTTAATCAACGATAAATTTTCGGCCATGCCGGGAATCAAACCCGAGACCCTTAACTCAGTAGGGTGCCACGCTATCAACTGAGGTAAGGTGTTGGATACTTATAGTATTATATATTTCAAAAAGTATAGTTATATTTTTGAGTTTACTTTCCTCTAGTATGTGAATCTTACTTAAACCAATCATCAAAATTTCTAAATCAATCTCAAAATAATTTAAAAAAATGCATAGAATACATTTTTGTATCGTATCACACAACAATATTAAAAATAATCATTAAAATTAATACAAATTAATATAGTATTTCATATTCAGTCATTAGATACTGTAATTTAAATTTGAAAAGCGGCATTAATTTCACTAATAAAGGATTGCGATGACCAATAATTCCAATACGTCATTAACAATATCAAAATTATCCACCGTTTTAGGTGACCAATTTCTCCCAATTTGTTTTCGAATTCAGTTTTATACAAATTATTTTATTCAGCTTAAAGTGAGTGAGTGAATCTGATCCCTGGGAATAATATAAGTAATATAGTCATGCTAAGCTTTGAAGAAGTTTTCTGGCACCAATTTATAGAATTTTTGAAAACTTTTTGCAGAACAGTGTACTTTGGTTCCTTGATAATGATGAAAAAAATATTAATTTATTTCATTCTATTGGAAACATAAAAAAACCTCATTAATAAAAGTATAATTTTGTACCATAGTAAAAGCATATAAAGTTAATATGGCCGCTAATTTTAACAACCATCTTAAATTAAAATTTTTCAACAATTAAATAATGAGAAATGGAGATTTTAGTAGAAATTTTACTATCAAGGTTAATGAAAAAGAACTAATTATTGTTTATTGCAAAACCAATACAAATAATAAAAAATATCAAATGAATAAATTAAAATGAAAATAGATTAAGATGTCCTTTTCTGTGTGTTTAAATTAAGTTACGTTAAGCATTTTGGACAAATGAACAAGTCTTTGTCTTCTTCATGAACATAAATTCCACAAACTCCACAGAGTCTCATATCTCTTACTTCATCTTCAAAACAAACAACACAATATCAGTTTTCAATCATTTTTGACGAAGTCCTTTAGCCTTAACTTTACCTTTATCTTGGGTACAGTCTTCAAATTTATTGTTGGTAGCTTGTTTGTCATCCCTCTTGTCTTTCTTACCTTCAATTAAGATTTTATTCAATACCACACCACGATTGTTGATATCAGGTTTCATAACTCACGTAATCTTCCTTCTCTCTTTCAGTGTAGGCAGCATTTCTTCGAAAGAACTGTGATGAGATGGATTTTCTATTGCTTCTGGATCATTTGAATCATCAATTTCAGCTGGATCAAAGTCACCTGAGGGATTTGAAGGATCATCCAAGAATCCAGTGCTATATGAATCGGATGATGGACTATTGTGACGACTACGTTGCTGCTGGTGGACATTCCTCTGAAGAGCGGATGGGACTGCCACTGGATGGAGATGATAGTCATTAGGTTGTTCCAGGGATTTGGTGCCTGGTGCAGTATTGTTATCCATGTCTGTGTTTGATGGTGGCTGCTCGGTGGATGTGCTTGGTTCTAAGGTCTATTCGGGGATTACAAGAGGATTGAAGGGATATATTCCTGTGGTAATAAGCCCACTTTTCATTTTGACTGCTTCATGGACTTCTCCCGTGTTGGGGTAAACACATCAGCGAAGTTCAGCCTTGAAATATCTTGCTCCTCTTTATGCGTGCATGCTGATTCCAAAAAATCTCAAAACATCGGAAACGACCTTTGTCTAAAGTTGGTATAGCTCATGCGTTGAGTTTGATGGTAGACATTACAATAGAATACCATTCTCTTAAGTACCCTCACGTATCTTGTAATATAGGAGTTATTTAGCCCCATAAAAAATCAGAACACAAATTCCACTTGGCTTGAATGGAGAGAAATGTCTGAGAAAGGAAACAAATATTTCCGTGTTCATGCAACCTTTTCATGTCATTTCTGTTTGTGAACCCATAGGAAGTTTTTTTCCCAAACTGTGTTTTTTCTTACCTGAGAGAACAGGATCATGGGGGGAATTACAGATCCTGTAGCATTTCTAAAAGTATCAAATAAAATGGGCTAGGACTATTTACACATTTCCTTTATATTTTATCGTTAAACGCAGATTAGAATATTCATTTAGTAAAAAAGCAGCTAATATGGCCAGGTGTGGCTATATCAGCAACCTGCGTGAGTTTTCAGAAAGTTTTATAAATTATATTTCTTGTTAAAGAAAATTAAAATTTTGATACCTTTACTTGAATCAGCATAGAAAACTACATACTTAGCAATCAAACAATTGAAATTATCTGTTAATAAAACATGAGAACAAACGCGAATTTACCGGAGTGAAACAAGAAGTAAGTTCTCCAAACAGCTTAACCTCCAGAAAATGGCGGCTCCTCACCGTTCAACGTTCTTCCCGGTAACGCAATTGTCCATACCCCTCTACAATCTCGTCTGGAAGACCACGCTAGTGCTATCTATCTTTTTCAATACAAACTACATCCGGTGCTACCAATTGGCCATACTACCAACCTGGCCATATTCCCATCAACCACCTTACATGGCTTGACATAAATCTGATATACAAGATCATCAAAATATACCAATAGAGCTCAGCTCAGTGCAAGGATTGGAAATAGTAATAAAATTAGTATTTCATATGTTTACATTTTGACTTCCAAATGTTGCTTGTTTGGCATCAAATACATTGACAATTATTATGATGTAAGGAGAACAATAAACATTCATTTTACTAGGTATTAAATCAATGAATAAACATACGATTTTACAAAATTATATTTTAAAAGGAATGTAAACACTTTTAAAATATATTTTGATGTTTCAGGTTTTCTACTATTTTATTGCTACAAGATTCCATCTTTTTACCATAAGGAACTTTCATTTTTACAGACCCTTTAGAGAGAATTATAGAGGAATAGAATTGAATTTCATATAAAATTTACTTATTTGAAGACAAGTAATTCGTGTTTAGAACAGAATGATATGAAAATCGCTATTAATCTAATAGTTCAGGGGTACAATGGGAGGATGTATTTGATGTATTTTCGATTCAGCGTATCTAGTTCTTCAGTCTTTCTCTTTCTTCTATGAAATAGTCTTCTAATTGATGCTTGCAAATTAATGTCTCAAATTCATATACTGTACATTCCAGATTACGTTTTAGATTTTGTGTGAAATTCCTGGTTCCATCAAAAAAAAATTCCATCCAAGTATTTTTAATCAATATTTAAGCAATTATATTTCTTTTGGGATATATTTGATTTAGTATACGATAAATATATTAATTATTAATTTCTCAGTAGGCCAATATTATGACAATGACACACATATTAAAAGAGGATTGCTATGCAAATATTCTATTTTAAATAATTTTTTAATTTCATTCCGGGTTGAACATTCCAATAGTGTAAAACTGCTATGTGTGAAATAAAAATATAAAACAGTGGTGCCCAGAGGAAGCTCTTGAAAGGTCTTGGAATTACCTGGGGGGAAGGGGGTGTTAGGATGGGCAGCAAGAGATTGTGGAAGGGTGATATTTAGACTACTGCTAAGTAACTTTAAACTAAACAGTAAAATTGTATAAATTCATCAAGCCCATTCATCGCTTGTATAGAAATGTATAGAATAGTGGAGTGCTGTATTTACTAAATAATCCAAGGTGTTATCCAAGAGAGTAGCTAAACGACTATATAATTTGAAAAGCTGGTATCATTGGATACATTTATTTAATTTTGCTACTAACATAATTAAAAAGCTATATTTTACTTTTGAATAAATGTTTAGCTATATTTTGAATGTGTATGTGTTGTTATCTTCCTTGGTGGGTAGCGCAAGCTGATTTTCAAAATAATTTTGTTCTAAGGTTATAGTGATTGAATGAAAGTGGTCTTAAACATTTTTGAAATCACTGATCTTAATTATGATGTAGGCCATACGTTCTCCATTGTAAGACCCAAGATGTAAAGATTTGTTCTTGTGGAAAGTTATAAAGTCAGTGAAATATTATTTAAAAGCCATTCAAAATGTTCATAATCATATTTTCATAATCATAATTTTTTTATGATGGGGTTGATAATTGTTCCCTAAACTTTGAGAAGCTATGTACCCTTTTAGAGACCATGAAATAACAAACTCCATATTTACACAAAAAGAAAACACTAATATTTACTATATTTTAAATTAAAAACCTTCCAAATTTTAATAGACCTTTCATAATCATAATCATATTTTCATAATCGTATTTTTTATATGATGGGGTTGATAATTTTTCCCTAAACTTTGAGAAGCTATGTACCCTTTTAGAGACCATGAAATAACAAACTCCATATTTACACAAAAAGAAAACACTAATATTTACTATATTTTAAATTAAAAACCTTCCAAATTTTAATAGACCTTTCATAATCATAATCATATTTTCATAATCGTATTTTTTATATGATGGGGTTGATAATTTTTCCCTAAACTTTGAGAAGCTATGTACCCTTTTAGAGACCATGAAATAACAAACTCCATATTTACACAAAAAGAAAACACTAATATTTACTATATTTTAAATTAAAAACCTTCCAAATTTTAATAGACCTTTCATAATCATAATCATATTTTCATAATCGTATTTTTTATATGATGGGGTTGATAATTTTTCCCTAAACTTTGAGAAGCTATGTACCCTTTTAGAGACCATGAAATAACAAACTCCATATTTACACAAAAAGAAAACACTAATATTTACTATATTTTAAATTAAAAACCTTCCAAATTTTAATAGACCTTTCATAATCATAATCATATTTTCATAATCGTATTTTTTATATGATGGGGTTGATAATTTTTCCCTAAACTTTGAGAAGCTATGTACCCTTTTAGAGACCATGAAATAACAAACTCCATATTTACACAAAAAGAAAACACTAATATTTACTATATTTTAAATTAAAAACCTTTCAAATTTTAATAGACCTTAATTGATAAACTAAACAAAACCACAACAAATTGAAAAAATGCCTATTATTATTTAGCACCGCGTCTTACTACACGTTCGGATTATACGCTTAGGTACTAATTACACTAATGGATTAGGAATTGGGTAGGTTGTATTTAGAGGAAGTGAACCCGAACTTACGTGAAGGGAGGGTGGAAAACCATTTAGGAAAAACCACCCCAGTTCACCCGACTGAGATTCAAGCCTCGATCTCCCCGTCCTTGGTGGTCTAGCTCAACACGACTGGCGCGTTAGCCAACTACGCCACCGAGGCGGGTAAAAAAAAAGCCTATTAAAGTTGTTAATATCAGATCAACATATGCTTTAGTTTTTTGATGAGATTTACTCTCATAAAATTATATTTCATCATGAATAAAACTCTAGGGGCACTTTAACTCAAGTTGGTTAAACACCAGAGTAGATGCATCGACTCAAAACTTTCAAGATACCAATAAACTAACTTTATGTTTATTAATGTTCTCCCAAGTATTAAACTAAAATAACTTTTTCTAGTAAATTTTTTAAAGGGTTCAATAAACATGCATATAAAAAAGTGTAGTAAATTATTTTATCAAATTAATAAACTCACCTAATGTGACATTCTTAAAAATAACCTAATGATTCTCAATGACATTTTACATTTTTAATAAAATGCAGCAGGTTTGAAATTCAAGGTATTTTGTTCTCATTAATTGGGAAAAGGCTAAATATTGGCATTAGTACTTTAGAAACAGAATTTTTGAATATATAGCTATACCTTTGGGGAACGAGTAACTGACTTCTAGTCAAATAATTTCTCCTTTGATATTGGATTGTTCTTAAAATAAATGTAGGTTCCATTACGTTATTTATCTGCACAAACTGCACTGTCTGATTTAGATATGAATATATCAAAAAAGTACCTTTTTATGATTTACTGAATCTATTTTTATTTATTTATACGTAAATTCATGGGATATGCAACTGTCACTTTTCATAGAAAATATCAATACCTATGAAAGATTTCTACTACTAAAGTAAAATGTTATCCATTTTGAGCCCAAGCAAATAATTTGAATATTCTAAAATTAATTCATACAAGAAACTTACTTACTATACTCAAAACTATGTTTTGTTGTCTTAAGTTGAACTTGTCCTAATTTGAGTTGGATTCTAAGTCATGCGATGAAATTACCTTGGGCTATAAAGTCCACATAAATTACCCCAAAATAAATGTGAGGTGTCTTGGTTGGTTACTATATTGGTTGTCTGTTCTCACTGGGGAATAACCCACTGAATATGTAAGATGTAATTAATAATTCAGTCACATAAAAGCATCGCTGGTAAACGTTAAGTTCTTTATTTATGAGAACATTCCCTTCCAACAGGATTTATTCTCTGTAGACTCTTTATATCATGTTACTTCCTTCAAATATGCATATACCTGTACATAACGTGCCATTATATATGTATATCAGCTATATTTTATGTTAAAGTCAGATGTAAAAAATTGAATTAAATTATGACAAAAACTAAAATAATTTTTCATAAATTACAATGACCCTAAGCATATTATTTATTATTTATAATAATAATGATAGTAATAGTCATAATAATTATGATAATAATAGTACTAATAATATAGAATGTAATTGAATCTCTTAATTATATGCCAATTTTTAAGTTAATTTATTTTAATTATTTGCATTCATTCATACCCAAATCATAATTATATCAAATAAATACATTCTTCCTGCCAGATTTAATTTGTTTGAGCACTTTATAATGACGTTAGGATATATTTACTGTAATTTAAAAAAAATATCTTCATTGCTTTCTCTAAAATTCCACAGCTCATTTTAATTACCAACTTAATAGTGATGTATAGATTTTTAAACTGTTTTATTAAAGTATTTGATAGTAATAATTGTCTTTTCTTTGGATCAGATCAGTATTAATATCACTGACATTTGAAATTAATGCCAATTAGTCTGTCATATGTCGACTAAGTATGACCAACACTTGCAAATAATTATAACATAGTGACCAACACAAATATATTGTACCTAAATTAGTTGGTAGATATTGGCTTTCACTAAAATTCTTGAAGTTTTTGTTTCCATTGAATAATGGTTGGTTCCTTTACCAACAATCGATTCAACATAGTTTCACAAATAATTGAAGTCAAATAAAATTCCTAGAACTGATGAAAATCAATATGTCCGTCACTTCCCAGGCCACTTCTGTCGTAAACTTCATTTGTTCGAATGCAAAGTCTACCGGCAGAGGCGCTGGCTACACTAATAATACGACTGCATGTGTTGAACAAATATTAATATTAATAATAGTTATAATAGCAATGTTAGAATAATTGAACTGTTTTCATTTTTAGTGAACTTTTTTCTTATTATAATAGACACTAGCTTAAGACTAAACAACATTTAAAACTGAGAGAATTGCGATTACGTCCAAACAAGGGACATTTTGATTCTGATTACAAAGTTGGTATCATTTATTGTTGACTCCATATTTTATAGACACTAGTGTAACTATTCAAATTTCAATTGTAATCATTGAGACTATTATTCAAACATAAATTAGGTATTTCAGAACAAAGAGTGGCAACATTTATTCTTTAACTTATATTTTAATATCAACTTTTCAACTATGAACGCGAGATTCTTAACATAGGAGGAAGTTTGCTGAGAGGGCCTGAATGTACTAATAACATTTCACTCGTCACTGACAGAAGAAAGGTAGGTTTTGAGTGTCAGTAGATTCGAGTGCAGAAGGCAACAAGTGTCCTTGACAGGGGGGTGGGTTGTGCTAAGGGTTGAAATGTAAACGTACCGTCTCTTAACAGTGTCAAGAGCGTGCTCTCACCTACAAACAAAAACAACCAGGCATGCAAACAAACAGACAGACGAGAACCAAGAAAGAGGCAGACATTAAAATGGCAATCGGTGGAGCGTTTAAATATTTTATATTTGCTATTATGGTCTTGGACCAGTAGCTAGTATACATATTCTTGATTTAATTAGAAGAGAATCACAATTATATAATTAGTTTTCTTTTAAGAGATCTTTGGTAGAAGTGGACGTTTACTTTCTAAATTGGTTCTGCTCAAAAACTAATAACACGTGATTATTTGATATATTCGTACATTCCTCGGGGATTTGAAAACAAACTCAAGTGAGTAACGAACTAAGAAGAAGCTACTGCCCATTGTGAACCCTCCACCGGCCGCCACTGCAGACAGACAGACAGACGTACAGGCCCATTTCTGTGGAGTTGACCGGGTCTGGCGTGTGTTGGCCCGTGGACCGTCGCAGCCGCCAGAGTGCGTGCCTCGCCGCGACGAGCCGTGCCAAGCCGTACCGCGCCGTGTCGAGCCGGGCCAAACAGGGGGGAGCGCGAAGTGGACCAGCTCTGAGCCGGCGAACTCTACTACTGGTTTGTCGCCGGCCGCTTGCTAGGGACAACTAAAGCCCCTGTGAGCCGCGCGCACGCAGCCCGCCTCTCTCTCCTACCCTCTGGTGGCGCTCTATGGCAACTTAAGGGGCTCTAGTGTTGCCTGGGTTACCCTTTTATGTCCCCGGCTTCGCAACCTTTACATCTGTGCACAAGGGGAGAAGAAAGTATATCCCGTTTTACTGGAATAAGTGAACAACTATCAATAAGAAAGCCGATGTTCGATAAGGCATGCACCTTCCTATACATTTTAATACCAAAGTGCTGTGTTTTTAGCTTTTTAACACACTGGAGGATTTTTTGGCAAAAAAATTAAGTCTTCACCCCCTTGCTCCTAGCCCAAATCAATTCGCCAATCCTCGTATATTTATATTGCTAGAGCTGAATCATATTTAATTATTAATTATTTTGTGTAGATAGGAGCACACGGTGGTGTGAGCTCGAAAAAACTACCTTAACTCCCATATAATATGTATATATAATAGTTATTGTTTTAAGTGTATATATGATTCGTCTCCTACTTCACAGAACACGGAAAGACAGTTTGTAATAAGATTTCGTAAGGGTGGGTTCACTTACCTAAACACAGAAAAAACTATTTAGTTAATTCCTCAGTGTTGTGATCTGAGACTGGTTTTTTATGGGGGTCTGTGACGCTACAAGCTACATAAAGTGTTGGACGCTAACGCTCCCCGTGTCGAATATGGGAACTAATCATCTGATCAAGGACACCAAATGAACATCATATTGGGAATAGCAAACAGAAATAATGGAAGTTTGCTTTGTTTGAACGAGGCTGTGATTCAAATGACAAGAAGAGAACTGTCAATGTAAGCTGTGACTATTATTCTATTGAATTTCCTTATTTTTTCGGAATTTGATTAATTCATATTTTACTTAAGACTTTTATTTTTATTGCATCTACACTTACAAATTTGAGACTTCGATCTTAAAAGTCATTTCGTCTTTGCTGGATTCGAACAAAATTTAAATTACGGGAGGCGGAAGTGACCACAATTATTGTTAAGAAGAAGACTCTTTGGTTTCCCATTTTTTTTCTTATGGGACCAGTTTTTATATCCAATTTCAGAATTATAAATTGAATTCAATTCACGATAATGAGCTCTAAAGCTACCAAATCGGTCAGGATCTCTGACCTGAAGCAAGATAACGCAAGGTAAATAGATGTGAGACGATCTCATTGCTAGAATTAATTTAATAATAATTTTAAAAATGCAATTTTCAAATTACTCACACTACAATCTGTAATATCCGTGAGTAATACTAAATTATATCTTTCAAATATCCAACAGACTTTTTGAAATTCGATGAATTTTAGCTGCACAGTATTAATCTGCAAGAACTAATTTTAAATGATAAAATATATATATATATTATATAATATTTCAGAGATGGAATATATATATATATATATATATATATTTATGACTAACTTCCATCTTTGAAATATTTCCTATAAATTTATTAAACACCCCTATGAAAATGTATGAGGTTTTCCTATTATGACACTAGCTTTAAAAATAAGTGTCAGCATTTGAATAAACTAAAAAGAAAACTTAGATTAATATTTCTGATAGAAAATAAAGGATTGTAATTGTAAAATTTTTGTGTAATTGGAAAAACGAAAAATAATTTTGTTATTTTCCTTAGTATTCAAAGTCAAAATTTGTAGGCAAACTCCAAATTAATATTGTTTATTTCGTTATATAAAAAAGAAACTGTTCTTAATTTTAATAATATATAAAAATCTATATATTATATGTATTTTTAGTTAAATTTTTTATCTCTCATTTAGGAGAAAAATGATGTTAATGTTAAATTTAGATTTTTAGAGAGAAGCTTCTCAGGTTGTATAGTTAATTTAAGTAAAAATATAACAAGATGGAAATATTAAAACAAACAATTATACATTATGTATTTTTCTCTTTTGATCATTATTAACTCTCCAACATTGTTGATACCAAATAACTTATGTTTGTATTGAAGGATGGATGGTAGAAGTGAGGTGTCGCTGAAAATAGGTGGGTCATTATTAGGTTGCACTTGTATTTTGTTTTTTCATAGCCTTAGTCCCATGAGTCCTGATATCAAGGCTTGTGATCTTAGCAGAGTCATTTATGAGCCAAATGACAAGATTTTTTTCTTATAACTACAAAAACCTCAGATTCTTTATTTTATTGTATTATTGAGCTCAGAATTGTCAATGCTTATGTGCCTAGCTGCACTTTTCAGGTGGATATTTTAGAATAGGAGAGGTTATATTATTTTAATTCTCTGTTTAGTTTTCATTAATTACATACTCGTACGTAATTATTACACCTTTCGTACAGCGAGTATATTCGCTATTTATGAAAATAGTAATACAGATTTTTTATTTTGGTTTTTATTTTGTTTTAACTTCAATTTATGTTTTCCCACTCAATCTAAAAATGATAGTTGTCAAACAATATTAATCAATTATATGCTTTTTCACAATGTATAATTTTTTACGGTAGTTAGCTTATAATAAATGCCATAGTTCTTGAAATCACTTATCAGAAATACTATTAGACTCAACTTAAATATTCCGCTAATATTATTGCAGTAAATATACGTTTATTTACTGGCTATTAAAATATATATCGTATACTGGAGAAATAATACATACTGGTAATAAAGCAAATAATAGCATTATAAAGGTATAGGTCCCACATAGCTTCTTTGGTGATGACTGACAGCTCACAGCTGACAGCTGATAGCTTTGAAAAGTTACCAGACCAAATTATGTATTCCTCCGTCGAACCATATGATCTGCAAAAACATGTGTTTATCAGCTGTCACTTCTGACATCCAAAATTGAGGTCTACACAAGAAACATATATGACTGTTTTAATTATTTTTTATTTATATATATTTATTTATATATTTTTTATTTTTTTGACCTTGATATGTTGATGTTAGGGTTAGTATTAATTATTAATTTTTTCCATGATATTAGTTATTTTTTAAATTTTGCATCCAATCCAATATTAGATTTTATTATTAAAATAAATAGTTTTTAGTATAATAGTATTATTAATAACATTATAAATGTGAAAAACATGATCTGCAAAGACATGTGTTTATCAGCTGTCACTTCTGACAGCCAAAATTGAAGTCTATACAAGAAACATATATGACTGTTTTTTTAAAATTATTCATTGTTGATCTTGATATATTGATGTTAGGGCTAGTATTAATTATTAATTTTATCCACAATGTTAACTTTTTTTTAAATTTTGCATTTAATCCCATTTTAGTTTTTATTATTATAAATAAATAATTTTAGTAATTTTTTTTGTTATTTTGCAAATAATAATTATTTGTATATAGTATTATTAATAACATTATAAACGTGATAATATATTATAATTTTAAAATGTTATAATATTAAATTTTATTATATTAATTTTATAATAATATTTTTTTTTAATTTTGCATTTAATCCCATATTAGCTATTATTATAAATAAATAAATAATTTTTAATATTTTTTTTATTTTACTAATAATTATTTGTTAGTAGTATTACTAATAACATTATAAATGTGAAAAATCTGAATGTGTAGTAGGCCTATAGAAAAATATAGACTTATTGTGATCGTTAGTACTAAACAAAATATTAATGCAAGATTCTTTGATGATTGAATAGTTTGGCCAAAGGATTATAAGTAGGCCTAACCTATATTTTGGTAGCCAGTCATATCAATTGAAAAGATGACCTTTACAATGCTCTATTTATTTAAATATTGCATATTTATGTGGAAAAACAACTTTTACTAGAAGTTTTAATTCTCTTTTCGAGCACTTCATAAAGGTCTAGGCATATTTCTATTAAGTCGCCTATACTACATTTATTAAAGTTGCGCTTGAAACATGAACCTATTCGCTGAGAAAAAATTATTCACACACAGCTGTGGTAGCCTAGTGTTTAAAAACTAAAACCTTTGTGGCTATGTAGGACCTTCTTGCAACTAAATGTCAACACCTATGAGTAGTGCAATAGATTTTCGAGAGTGACAATGTTTTTCATAAAGGCCTAGGCCTAATTGTATTAAATAGGTATATTGTGATATCATAATTAAAGTTTCACTTGATACCTGAACCCAGTTATTGAGGAAAATTTTTTCACGCTTAGCTATGGTAGTCTGGTGCTTATTTAAAAACAAATAAAGTAGGCCTAATGGCTTGAACAAATCAACACTAACAAATAAAATAATTAATGAGTATAGAAACAAATTATTCTTGAATTTTTTATTCCTTTTTCTAACACTTCATAAAGGCCAAGGTTCAGTTATATTTAGCACCCACAATAGTTAAAAGTTTCACTTAAAACCTGGGTTCAATCGTTGAAAAAAAATAATCCCAAACAGCTGTGGTAGCCTAAATGGTGATGGTGCATAAAATCGTGTATGTATAATACACTTTTATTTACACAAAATAGCAAGTAATAAATTATTGTATGCAATCATTTCCCTCACAAGGATACGGAGGATCAAATGATACCTTACTCATATTGTAATTATTTGAAAACCTTTTTATATTTTATCTTCAACTTTAAACAACTAACCAAAATAACAAAGAAACGTAAATATTTAACTGTTGTTCGAAATTTTAATTTAAGTTATCTAGGTTTAAGTTATTGGGCTACCGGGCTATTAAAGTATTATAATATGCAATTAGTTATCCTTTTTACTATTATAAACTATTCCAAACTGTCAAAACCTAATATTTCAAGCAATTATTAACACGTTTTTCTTGAATTATGAGGATCGCGCTAAGCGATATGGCAATAACCCGTGACTTATGTGAGTTTTGATTTGTTTATCATAACAAATATTTTTATTAATTTTGATTTTAGCTCAAATCGACTATCCGTATCCTTATGAGTAGAAGGATGATGTCAGATTATTATTTATTTACTAGCTTGTATAAAAAAAGTGTCTTATATCTACTGTTTTTTGCGTACCCTCCCCACCCTTTTTTTAAACACTCTAGTTTAATCTTAAGCAGGATAAAATAAATCATTAAATCTATTAACTAGATTTAAAAAGAATGAAATAGTTCTTGGAGGGAATATTACTATATAATATATTAGTAAAATGTGTCTGAAACATGCAAAAGACTGTATGTGTTATATGTTCTACAGCCTCAATTTGAGGTTATGAACTGAAGAAGCAATTAAAAATTAAATATTTTGTTCTATTGTATAGGTACTATATAACAATTCAAACTTTTTTTTATAAAATGATAAAAAATTCTTAAAATTTAGAAAAAATCCAGGTTTCATCAAGGTAAATAAAATCCACATATATTGAATCGTCTTTACAATCTGTTATAATATTTTGTGTTAATATGTAGGCCTATTTATGATGACTTTAAATAATTTAACAAACAAAAATCAAAATCCTAGAAAATATGTTTAGGCCTGTAAAATAAATTACAATGACAAATCAAAAGCTATCCTAATCAACAAAAATTTATTTTAAATTCACTACTCTTACAATTATAACAAAGTCTCTAATAAAACTACAATAACTTATCATTTGAAATCTTAGCTGGTATTTTATTTATCAACACTGGAGAAAGACTCGCAAGTATATTTATTACACTTCACAGATTTATTTGGAATACTATAAAAATCCTAAAACTCGAGGTTTAACCTAGAGGGCAACACAACACAATCTTGGGCTTAAAAATATTTATTTAATAGTCTTGATATACTTAAATTTTTGAATAATGTATATCGATCACTCAGAAACACTCACTTTTTTATATTACAGGCTTTAATATTAGATAAATAATTATTCTAAGATCACCAATAAAACGTTAATTTTCCAAGGATAACACGCTCACACACCAAAATAATATTTAAAAAAAAACACACAGATTACTAAGTAGCTGAATTAATATTCAAAAAGACACTGTATTATTCAAAGTTGTAATAAAATTAGTAAAGGTAGCATAGACACGCCTGTAAATACTCAACTACAAATTATTACAAGTATTAAATATTTTGTTCGCTTCAAATTTTTGACTCACCCAGGTGGTTTATTAACTGTATTTTATACGATAATTCACTGTTATAATTTATATATAAAATTGTTAGATTTTGGTTATGAAAATAACCGTTTGGTTGGTTGTTTAGTTTTGAAGTTTTCTTTTGCTGTTTAATTCAAATTAATTATTAAAAGCAAGAGAACATTAAAATTGGCCTTATATGCTGAAAACAAATATGGCCACTCGATAGAAGCTGTGCTGCCGGTTGATGACGTAGAGGAACATGTTGCAGGTTGAACGGTGAATGCTGAATTGTATTTATGCACGGTGTTTACAAAATTTAAACTTTATATTATTTCACAAACATTTTGTATCTTGTTTCCTCTTTATTATCACAAACCATTTATTTATGTTAAAGATATGCGAGGCCAGTTATAAAAATATTAATAACTGAATATAATACAATTAAATATAAATTTCACGCTCTATTTAACCTGTAATTGCCACAAGAATTAAAAGAAAAACTAGAATAATGTACTAGACTTTTTTTCTTAAATTTGATTATGTAAAAGAAAAATTACTATAATCCTTGGGGAACTATTGTTAAAAGTGATTGAAAATATTTTTAGTGATAATAATAGTAACACTTAGCAAATAATTATTATTTACAAATATGTTGACAAAAGTTACTTTCAGACAATGTTGGCATTACTGATAGGATCTGCTAGCTTCTGCTAGCTGTCATGTAAAACCACAAAAGTGGTAATCCAAGAGTAGTAAACTGTACAAAGTAATGCTTAACAGACGGGTAGTAGCGATTACTTTCACCAATTGACATCTTTACTGTTGGAACTCCATGGTTAAAATTTATCCATCCACTATTATTTAAACTTTAGAGCCAGTTACTGTTTGTGTGTACCTAGCCAAGCTAATAGCTTCATCATTATATAGCTGTTTGGTCAAGGTGTCAAGTTGATTTAAATATGATGTTACAAATTGCACATTACATATTTTCTTGCTTGGACAGTTTTAATTTAATTGTAATTGAAAGGCACCCATATTCAGTGTCAATAATCTACGCATCCGTAAAGTTCTTAAGACTGTAATGGTCCTTAAAAATGGAAATCGCGTCTACACAGTCCATATCATTAATCACGTGACCATTCCAACCAAAGAAAGCGTAGTAAACAATTTTTAAGTAAACTCTTAGAAATAAAATTTGTCTAGAGCAAGGCACAAGCAGATAATGATCTGTGAAGCACAGGTTTTAAATAATACTAATGAGAAGTTTAACCTACCAAAGAGCAGTCACATTTTCTTAAAGTTTCTCTCAGAGAAAAGTTTGTAAGAAAATATTTCTGTAATATCTTCTTTCTAAAGATTATAATTTCATTTAATATTTTATGCATGGCAATTGATCCTCTTACTGCCTATAGTGCTTTATGATGAGTGCGTACAAATTTAATTTGCTGTGGTCAGTAGTCCTTAACAGTCCGTATCGACTAGTCTTTATAAAGTTGAGCTAACTTTTGCAAAAGGGTAAGGACTAAGGACTTAATGATAAGGACTCTATAGACAGATCAATATGTTAGTGTGGAGTATATCTCTTACAAACCACTACTCACCTCACGGAAACGAAACCTATAAACAGAGCTTTAGAATGACAGTCAATCTTTTTTTGCTCTTCATTTGTGTTCCGGCATGACGCATTATCAATGATTGTAAATGCATTTGCGAGGAAAATAGTTTGTTCTCAGCATTTATGAGCCCAATAGGTTTGTAGGACGATAAGGAACTTTACTTTAACAGTATTTGGGATCTAAAATGTAAATATGAACATCAAAAAGTTCCTCTAACTTTATAATTAGCACCCAATACCTCGTCACACTAGACAATCAACGCAGCCTCCCAATTTCTACTAAACAACTACCACCTTCTCCGCCCTTTCTTTTCCCAGTAATCACCTGTCATACCTTTACTCTTTCCCAAGTAAACCCTTAGCAACCTCTACCTATTCCCAGTAAACAATTACCACCCATTCTCTTTTACCACAAAACACTTACCATCCTCTTCCTTTTCCCTCTAAGCAATTACCACCCTCTCTCTTTTCTCAATAAACTATTTTTCCCTTCCCTTGTCCCACTAAACAGTTAGCACTATTCCCTATTCCCAATAAATAACTACCACCCATTCCCTTTTACCACAAAACCGTTACCACCCTCTCGCTTTTACTACAAAACAATTACCACCCTAGCCCTTTTGCCAATAAGCAATTACCACCCTCTTTCTTTTCCTTCTAAGCAATTAATCACCACTTCATTTTCCCATTATACTATTATTCCCTCTTCCAAATAAACAATTACCACCCTCTCTCTTTTCCCACTAAGAAGTTATAACACTTTCATTTTTATTATTAAACTATAAGTACCCTCTATCTTTACCTACTAAACAATTACCACCCTCTCTCTTTTACCTCCAAACCATTATCATCCTCTTTCTTTTCCACTAAAAATTTACCACCCTCTCTCTTTTCCTACTAAACAGTTACCACCCTCTCCCTTTTTCCATTAAACGATTATAGCCCTCTCCTTTTTCGCACTTAACACGTATAACTCTCTTCTTTTTACCACTAAACAAATAGCACCCTATCTCTTTTTTTTAGTTATGTAATTTTCCCTTTCCCACTAAATAACTAGCAATTAATATAATTGTTAGTGTTTGTTCTCTGTATTTTTAGACATTTTCATTTATGTCCTTACAAATTTAATTATTCCCACCGTATTCGTTTATTTTTAGATATTTTCATTCTGCCTTTATAGATATAAATTGTTCCACCATATTAGTTTAGTTTTAGACATTTTCAATCTGCCTTTACAAATTTAAGTTTTCTACAATATCAAAAAGGTTTTTGTTTATATTAGCTTAAGTAATTGTTTTGGTCCCCTCTTCAGTTCACAGCCCAATTTTTAAATTCAAAATATTTCTATTTATATGGATTCATGGTGTCGTCCGTTTACCAACTTGACGAATAAATTTTCATCCATGCCGAAAAGTTGCTTTTCTAATTCTTTTGAAAATACGCCAAATTAATCTCATCACTCCCCCTTTTCAGTTCCCATATTCCCAATTTTAAATTTTAAGAATTATTTTTGATCCTTTATGCTTTTTTAATCGCGCCTACCAATTTCAACTTATAGCCACATCGGAAATAGTTTATTTACTAGCTGTTTACATTTTAAGATCTTCCATTTGTTTGGCTTCAATTTTGAAATTCCCTGAGTTCAGACATAATTGCCTATCTGGGATAGTCCACTTACCAACGCTCCAAATTTAAATTTTCTGCCCTCTCCCTCCCCTACCCAAAGTGTTTTATGTAAGCTTTGGAAATTTCGAGGGCAACCGTACTCCCCATTCTCCTCTCCATCATTTTAAAATTTAAGAATTGCCACACCTTTATACTGTTTGAGGCAGTCCTTAACCCACCTGACAAATATCAATCATTTAACACTGTAAGAAAAAATTAATTATTTTAGTTTTGGATAGTTTAAGAGCCCTCATTTCACCGGCCCCTATTGAAAATAACTAATACATTTCTTTTATTTAGCTATTTGAAGTGATCCCTCAACATTCCTGACAAATATAACATTTACACCTCAACTAATTTATTTTTTTATCATGCACCTTTCCCTATTTCCCTGCGTCTTTCATATTTCATAGAATCACATTTCTAAATTTTAAATTTTCATTCGTGTATCGGTATTAGGAGTAGTACTTATATCCTATTGCCAAATTTAGATTTTATACCACGTACAAAAGTAGATTTTCCTACTAATTATTGAAATTTTAACCTCCTAAACATAAATCCCATTTCTTTAAATCACACTTAGAAACTTCAATATTTTAAGATTTATTTTATTAGCTGGAGCTGGACCTGGAGCCTTCTAAGTTTAAACTTTCTATCTCACTTAATTTTTATTTATATAAGTTTCTTATTCCCCTATCATTTTCTGGAATCTCATTTTAATATTTAAAATTTCAGAATTTTATGTTATTTTGAGTATTATCTTAACCTGTCTGCCAAATTTTTTCTACTAAATAGTTTTTATTAGATTTTTTTAATTTTTAAACTTCCCTACCCTAATTTTTCAACTAGTTCAGAGAAAAATTAAATTCTAAGATTCAATAGTTTCCTGGAATTTTCTTTCTACTGTCTTCTAAATTTAATTTTCTACCTCTTCTAAAAGGTTATTTATAGCCAAGCTCTTTCCCCCTTTCACAGAACTCCATTTTAAAATTAAGATTTTCAGAATTTAATATTAATTTTCTTAATGTATATCTGATCTATACTACTGAGAGAAGTAGTTTTGGTAATGGTGATCCCAACTAGCCCTCACACTATTTTCTCAAATTATTCTTAGAAATTTCAAAATTTAAGATATACCTGTTTTCCAAATTAAAATTTTCTATCACATCTTAAAGTTCATTTTTCATCCTTTACACTATTTCCGGGGGTCCCATTTAAATTTAAAATGTTCAGACTCTTACGTTAATTTAGCCTGGTTATCTTAATTTTCCTCCAAATTTCAGTTTTCTACTACACTGGTAAGTAGTTGTTTCTACTAATTTTGGAAACTTAAAATCCCTCGAAGATAAAATTATGCTAATTGTCCCTTAGAAATATAAATTTCAACACATATTTGGTTATTTGTCAAATTTAAATTTTCTACCATACCTTAAAGCTATAACACTAGCAATCCCACACGGCGTTGCACGTGACCCAATGTGGTATAAGAATTTATATCACAGCTATCTCTGAAACATAATTCTAAACCAAATCAACAATATTTTCTTTAATAATTTGTTAAAATAGCCTGATTAAAAAGCTTAGTAAAAATTTAAAAATCCTGCTTCGAGGTGCATTCGGATCCCTTTCTGCCCTAACTCTGTTAAAAATGTCAGATCTCTGCGTGCCGTAGATTTGGCTGGGATTCGCACACAAACAAACACTTCCTTTTATAATTATATAAGATTGTCTCTAGGTATATGATATATCTATATATATTTTTAATAAACTACTATTTAAAATGATTTTCTTAAAAAAAAAGTAGCTTATAGCCTTGTTAATTAGAATTAAAAATCTACAAATATAAATTTTAAACAAAATTGTATATACCACTTTAAAAATAATTATTTTTTAAATCAATTATATGTAAATTACCATCAAAATGATTTTATTTACAAACATGTAAAAAATATATTCTTATTCGTGACTAAAACCATTTCAAAGTTACCCATTTTGAACAGGATATTAAAGGAAATTTTTGAAATATTTTCAATTGTCTAAAATTTCTCTTAAGTAAATTACGCTTAAATTAATTTACTTTTGAAAAATAATAAATATATACTATCTATTATCATAGAAAATAATACCCAGTGTCCAATTTTTAACAACGTCGCTAAAGCTATTTTCAAAAAGAAGTGAATTTTTCAAAGATAAGTTATCACTTAAATGCTATTCCACGAATTGTTTTAAGAAAAACAAGTATATACAATTTTTTATATTGTTAAAACTACCAGATATTCATTTGAAACAAAATGGTCAAATCACGTTTCAAAATTTTCAAGTTAAAAAATCGGTTCTACAAAATTTAGAATAAAATCTCATTTGTAATATCAATCACTCTCCAGACATTATACATTTTTAACAAAATCGTTAGAGCAGTTCTAGAAATATAAGTATATAATTTTTGAACTTCACTCTTCAGTTAACTACCCTTCAACGAGTGTTTACCCAAAAACCAACCATACAGTGTTATTTTGGAGGTCAAATACTGACTACATATTAATTTTAAACAAAATCGTTAAGAGTAATTTTCAAAAATTTGAGAATCAAAAGAATCCTTCATCAATAAGCTACCCTTGAATAAAGGGCTGATATCAAAATGTAAAAAGGTATAGCCACGTAGCACCTAATTATCAAGTTTTAATAATATCAAACCATTTTAGATCTGTGACCAGGGTGATAAAGACAAACAGGTAGATAGTGAGGACAAACCGAATTGAAAGACTCAATTTTTTGGGTTCGTGGCCACATGAAACTTAAATTTCATTATAATCTCGTAATCAAAATTTTTCACCCCTACAAAACTTTCTCTTTAGATGAGAACATAATAATCAATCCCTTTAAATGCAAATTTTACAGGGAATAAAAAAAAGATTAAATGGCTTACCAATAGTATCTAATTTTATTTTTTGAAAATAATTGTACGGTAAAGTTTAGTCATTATTATTTATTAATTTGATATTCTCATCACCCCTTATATTGATAAGTTTTAAAATGTTTAAAAATAGATGAAACTTAGTTAAACGAATATAATATTTATATATTAAGAAATATTGCTCACAAATATGCATAGTTTGAAAAAAAAATCAAAATCCCTTTGGTTGCATGTTTCTTCTAAAATATAACAACATATCTCTTAATAAAAGTCAAAATTGAATTATCAATCATGGAGATAATTTTATAGAACTTATTAAAGTTATATGGGATTTGATTTCACTGTCCATTAAGCTATTAGCGACTCGTTGTGCTCTCTTCTTCTAAAATATATTTATTGGGTGGG
The DNA here is from genome assembly GCA_902151455.1 of Timema bartmani. NCBI lineage: Eukaryota > Metazoa > Arthropoda > Insecta > Phasmatodea > Timematidae > Timema > Timema bartmani. The sequence goes on along the minus strand of CABFWB010000640.1, from coordinate 172,032 downwards.
GGCTGGCACGCAACAGGAGCTAATATAATTAAAAATAAGAGCGCACTATTACGTGCCAAAGGGTGGTTTTATATTTGATTCCCACCCTAATTTATGGTTTACATTAAGAATTGACATTTATATTCTCGCAAGCTGGGTGCGTCTACATAAAACAAATATACTAAATACTAAATAAGTACCTCACACTATCTCGCAAGTTAAGTGCATCAACATTAAAAAATATGTGCTGAGAATTAAATAAGCACCCTACGCTATGTCACAAATTAAGTGTATCTGCATCAAAAAATGTACTAAGGCCTAAATAAGTAAGTACCTCACACTATGTCACAAATTAAGTGCATCAGCATAAAAAATATGCTAAGTATTGAATAAGTACCTTACGCTATGTCACAAATTAAGTACATTTGCATAGAATAATGTGCTAAGTATTAAATAAGAACCTCAAAACCCTATAGAAATTAAGTGCATCGGCATAAAAAATTTACTAAGGCCTAAATAAATACCTCACACCAAGGCAAAAAATTGAGTACATCTGGAGCAAACAATCATGCTATTTACGGTAAAGAGTAAGTACTTCAACTAACAATTTATTTAGGACTTGACACTAAAATTGTAAATAACAAAGTAGTTAAGAGTCTAACTTTTTTATTAGTAAGTTAAATATTAATATTATTTATTTCTAATAATACTTCTTTATTTATTGTTGCAGATTGTAATTTTTAAATACTATTATAAACTGTGTTTTTTCTCACCACTCCTACCTATTACCCTTCAGACAATACGAATATCTACACTCATGGTGTATGGATGAGAAATTCAGAATTTAGAGGAGGTATCTCCACATTTGCGTAAAGGGAGGGTGGGAAATGTACAACACACTAAACTGGGAACCAGTAACTGGAAGAAACCGGTTATTTATCTTCGTATGGGATAAATCCTTAGTTTTAAATTTATTAAAATACGATTATAAATATACCATTGATCAATTCTTGTCATTTTGTAAAGTGTAAACAATCAGGAAGGTGAAATATATTTATTAACATTTTGATATCATTAGAAAAAAGAAAATACTTTTAAAAATATATTCATTTTCCAATGTAATCAATAAAAAAATTAAAAATAAGTGGGCCTAAATTTGGCCTTTGGTTTATAATACAAGACTTGTAAGTGCTTAAATCAATTGATAGCAAAACTATTCTGAAAATAGATGCTACACCATGTTACATAATTTATAGATACCTATGTCAAAATTGCTAAAACTTGAGAGAATGAGAATACGTTGACCAAAATAAAAAATTAAACTTTAATAAAAATAACACAAATAACTCACGTTAGTTTTTTGTTTATTATTCCTGCACATATCCACTATTTGTTGGGAGAAAAAGGAAACTAAAATTTTACCAAATTTAGTGAACACTTTATTTATGGCAAATCAAAAAGTATATACTTTAAATCTATTCACAAAGGGTAGATTAATTACAATTTTTTGAAAGCGTAATACTAACGAAGTATGCGTGAGGTGAGTGAATTTTATTGGAACTAGCATGCGCCATCATGGAATATTGATTGGAATATTATCAAGTGCACTAGAATTTACCGACGACATATATAACAACAATACTTCAACATTTTTTCAAATGGCTATCGGTTCTATTTACATTCTGATTAAAGTATATCGGAAAAAACTCCACATGCGCTGTCACAATATTTTTAACATCAAATAATTGACAAGAGAAAAGGTATACATTATTTGATTTCAATATCAATATGTTTAGATTGATTTTAGAATGCCCATACATTATAATGTAAATTTATTGTTTCACGATTCATTGCTAATTTACTAAGTGCAAAATAATAAATTAAAAATAAAATAATTTATTTTAATTACTATGCTCTAAATTATGTTTTAGACTTAAACATGACCTGTTCATCAGATTCTGATAATTAATAACAGTATTCTATAAATCGTAACACCCCAAAACTTAGTATATTATGTTCTCAGTCTCAATCATATCCTATTAAACTTTTATGAAACCTGAGATCAATGTTGTATAAATTATACATGTCATACTAGAAATTATTTTAACAAATATTTAAAATATTCTTTAAATTGAAAAATGACACCTGGATACGGGAATTGAACCCGATACATTTGGTTTAATAATCCAATGTTCTCACCACTGAGCTATCCAGGAATCGTCCCGTGCCCAGGTGTCATTTTTCATTTCAAAGAATTTTATATTTAAATGCGGCTATAGCCGTATAAAATATAATAGATTTCTCCAACCAGATCTTTAAAATATAATTATTTATGCTACTTATTTGTAGTGATGCGTCTATATGGATCTCAGAATCATGCAATGTTTGTCTATTATAGTTCTGGACCCTCTGGTTTTAATTGAATCTCTAAGTCACCAGTATTATCAATTACAAATCTATATCTATAAAATCTCGATTGTTATTGGGAGGTCAAGGTTCGAATCTCAACCTACTGAGCGAAAAAATTATTTTAAAAACATTAGAGTTTAAAATAGTAGTTAGTTGCACTATATTCACACTATCTTTCTTTAATCTATTAAGGTCCTTTCACACGAAGAGGGCAGAATGGTTGCGGGCCCAGAAAGCTTCTGCCCATGTCAAAACTTTGTTACGGTTCCGCATCTGCACTTAAATGTTTTGTTCATTGAACACAATGCAAGTCTTCACACGATGTGGGTTTGTACTGTCTCTGCCCGCAACTTCTCACTCTTTGAGTGATCGGCACAATCGAGTAATTATAATTCTAAAAATCCAGTATTAAATCAATTATCTTTAAAAACAATCAAAAAATTTGATAAAGTTATTAGAGTAATTTTGAGCGTATCATCCACTCGAATGGTGCCATGGCAGTAGGTTAGACCTCCAGACAAGTTAGTCTTGCAATGGAATACGATACTAATAACGTATGGCAATAAGTAAAGCAGACACAATAAGCGCGGTTTTATTTTATTCGTCACTCAAATATACAGACATAAAAAAGTATGGTGTTCATTCGATAACAACGTGAGCTTGACTGACAAAAAAATAGTTTAAAAATGCGGACAGTACAGGCTCACGGGTCTCTCGTGGGAAACCAAAATCCTGGGAGCCCGCACCCCACCTCCCCCCTCATGGGAAAGGAGCCCAGGGCTCAGTCCTAATTCATTGGTTGAGAGTATTTCATTAATATTTAACGTGTTTGAATACGATGGCGTATAATTTTACAGTACAATTTTAGTTCGGAGATACTTATCTAACAGATGAATATGCTACTAGATCTACTTTCACGTATTCATACGCTAAGTTATGTGATCACCATTTGTCACTTTTGAAAGCTATTACTAATACATTTGAAATAACATTAATACAATGTTATCAATTTTGCCACTATTTTGTGTGTTTTATGAGAGCCTTTTTTAGGAAAATTGGATGGTTCAATTTATATACAAAATATAGTTAAATAAATTTTATTATGCCTGATATTAAAACTAATATCAAAATACTGAATATTTAATTTTTAATCTTTATCAAAATTATAGAATTATAATATATTTATAATTACTACTACTATTTCTACAACTGCTTCTATATTTACTACAAACAATTTCAGCCTCATAGTATAGCGGTTAGTGGACCTGGCTATAAACCTATGAATCCCGTATTAGATTCCCAGCTGGTACCATTGGTAGTGATAAAGGAAATTTAATTATCTCAACGGTTTATAGGGTTTGGTTATTTGGGCTTAAGTTTGGTTTAAGTGTTTCCACAAGTGCTTCCGTTGGTTCTACACCCACTATCACCCTCATACTCACTATCACTCTCATACTCACTATCACTCTCACACTCACTCTCACAATCATACTCACTATTATTCTCACACTCACTATTACAATCATACTCACTATCACCCTCATACTCACTATTATTTTCACACTCACTATTACAATCATACTCACTATCACCCTCATACTCACTATTATTCTCACACTCACTATTACAATCATACTCACTATCACCTTCATACTCACTATTATTCTCACACTCACTATCACCCTCACACTCACTATCACCCTCACACTCACTATCACTATCACAATCATCTCATATCATCGGGGTATGGAAAGGATGTACGATTAGTACATTCGGTCGCTACCTGGTCAACGGTACCTTAGTACGAGCTAATCTTTCTAAGAGTGATATAGCCAAGACTCGCAATATATATATATAAGTATTACAAATAAAATATATTATTTAATATAAATAATAATAATGATAGTATATATATATTACCAATGCTGCCAGAAATATCTTATATTTAATATATTCTAACCCTAATATTCTCTCCTGATTATATTCAAGTTTTACTTACCCCTGATTGTTCCCATCAGCCCAAAAAACGTGGCAGTATGACCTGAAACAAAGAACAAACATTGAATGAGTGGTTTACAAAAACTTTTCTGTAGATTTACACAGTTTAAATCACACTGTGGGATGTCCACATTTGTTGAGTGTATACTTTTAGATTTATTTTATCTGCATAATAATATCAATAGTTTTTGTATCTGCCATTAGCACTGTGGAATTTAATTAGAAACGTTTCAAATGAATAGATACGGTTGCATCATTAATTCCAGGATGCCCATGACAAATATTCTAGAACTGTTGATACTTCTGCATGTTTACTTTACATCCATTATTGTTTCCAGACTGTGCCTGGGTCAGTTTTATATTCAAGCCATATATTTTCCACTACTGTCTTACTAGGCCTGTCGTAGTTTCATATACATTATTATCTAACTTAAGACTAGGTCAGGTACAACATCCAGTATCCAGCCGTTAATTTATCACTATGCAAGGGTAAGCCCTCATTTCATCTATGATAAGTTTTCGGCCATGCCGGGAATCGACCTCGGGACTCTTAGCTCAGTAGACAGACATGCTACCGACTGAGCAAAGGTTTCAAATTGATACTACAGTATTTAATCAAACTAAATATATCTACTTAAGAAATATTTTATTTATTGTGTCATAACACATTTTAAAAAAAGTGCAAAAATACTGCCTTTAACTTGCTTTTCCTTTCACTCAACTTAAAAATCGTGTAGTAATATGAATCCCATTAAAAGGACTAAAATCAACAATATTTGTGGGAATGGAAACTTAAGTTCAAGGTAATGGTATATGATTTGCTAATGTTAGTGCAGGTAAGGGGTTCAAATCCAAGAGAGTTGTACAGAGAATAGTTTTTAGTATATATTTTAGCACTCTTCCTTTATTTAATTAAATGTGGTTACATTTCCCCTAAATCAGTGTCTACCAACTTGGGAACCGTGAAGCACTTCCAGAGGGGTGGGGTGGGGGTTAAAAAATTCGGAAATAATGTTAAAAATCATATAAATATTGAACATATTTTTTATTTAAATTACTTTTTCAAGGTCACAAAGCTATTGATTTCTTGCGGTATTGGAAAACTAACTACCAGTTGTAATTAATTCTGTGACCAACCAAAAGTCTGAATACACCTATTTATTTTGGAGCTCAGAAGCCTTGGATTCACCCCCTCAATTCTCCTCTCCACCCTCTCCCTGTGCCAGAGGCTCCCAAACTTTTTAGACCAAAGGAGTCCTTGTACCAGGAAAAAATACCTGCTGGAGTCCTCATAGCATATTTTACAACAATATAATGAAAAATGTATAATAATAATTAAAGGTTACAAGTATAAATATATAAAATAAATGAAAAACAACACAAACTCTGGTTGCACCTTTGGCAAATGTCCTTTATTCCAATTTACAAAAATTTGTAATCCTAATTACTGATGCTATTTTATACTGTGAAAACAATTAAATAATATTATAAAATTGTCTCACGGATCCTGAAACAGCTGTCAGAGTTCAAGGGTTCCGCGAAGCACTGTTTGAAAAACACTGCCCTGAGATACGTGCAACACCGCCGAATCATCAACTCTGACTCTCATAAAAACTAAACAGCGTTGCCTGCTTGAAGTGGAAAGTGATTCGCGGTGTGCTTTGTCAAACATATAACCAAATATTCAAGAAGTGATGCAAGCCAAACAGTGAAAACAATCACGATAATCTTCAATTATTATTTTGATACCATTATCTGGTCAGTTTTACTTTGATTTTTTTTATTAAATAAAGAAATAACTAAAAAGATTTTTTATAAATATCTAAAAAAATAAGTGGGAAGAAGCTGGGTTCGTGGGAATTTGATTAACTATCAAGGGTGGCGTCATTTGAAAGAGGTTGGGAACCACTGCTCTAAATTATACCTTACCTATTAGTACCCTATTAGGGTACTCAAATAGGTGTAGCAGCATTTTTTAAGCACCACGTCTTATTACTTGTTTATGTAAGACGCACATTTACTAATAAAGCTAATATGTAACTAAGGGGAAACTTGAGTTTAGTGGAAGTGTACCAACATTTGCGTAGAGCGAGAGTGGATAACTATTCAGGAAAACCATCCTCATTATATCAAACAAGGATTCAAACTCCAATCTCCCTGTCATAGGCAGTTTAGTATGTTGTGAAAGTGATGCCTTTGATCATGTGGCCCCCGAAGAATGTGGCTAGTAGAGTAATACATTGTGGATAGTAATAATGGGAAATAACAGAAGCCTCCCAAATAAGAGTCATAGGGGTAGGCCCGGGCTGCCCATCATTTTTCACTTCAGGGCACACTTAGTTGAATACACTAGTTTCACAGCACACTTGTATTAAGGTTGTAATATAATATATTTTCCATTAAATTTAAATTTAAATGATGCAGTTGATATTAAGAATATTTCTCTATCTATATTCATATCTNGTGCATACCAAAAAAACACAGCAAGACAAAGCAAAAACCTTTTTTTATTTATTATGCCTCAAAACCATTAATTCAATGTGTTTAATTTGGACTGCCATACACCGGTTAGTCAAAATCAAAAGCGCTTTAAAGAAAATTGTTTTGGTGTAATTAAAAAAAATCACCTAAAAGCATAATAAAGGGCAAGTAGTCTCATGCCTGAAATCGAAACATGGGGTGGATGTTACGAGGGTAAATATTTTTGTTTGTGCAGGCGCCAGCCATCCCAACAATCTCGGTCGCAGTGCGTGTACGCCCAGTATTGCAATAGATTGTTATGGAGTTAGACGCTAAAGGTGGGGACACATTGGCATCACGTCACGTGAGGTCACATGAGCTCACGTAAGCAATCAAAGTGTGACTAGATTTATTTCTGTTGATAAGAGGGGTGCGCATTCACACTGGCGTCACTACATACACATCACGTGAGGTCATGTCTCCTCATGTCTCGTCACGCCCTCACGCGCTCTCACAATATCTGCGGCAGCACATATTTCGTGAGCCGTGAGTCCGTTGAAGTGTCGTCAGTGGACAAGTCATTTAGTTTTCTTGGTTGTTAGAGTGTGTTAATTATGGAGGAAATGCTTATTGAAAAAGTGCGTAGCCGAGCTCCTTTATAAGATCATGTAAGAACTGAAATTCTTCCTTTGTCACTCTAAAATACATTTCATATCGACTTGGGTGTTCTTTAAGTTCCTTAACCAAATGATAAAGCTCGCCCTTCTCCTTCCTTTTCAAATTTACTTGATGCACCCACACCCTTTTCCTACGAGCCACTGTATTAGCCACTAATACTGGACAAGCATTTTCCAACTCTTCTTCAAACTCAGATGAACTGCTTGATCCACTTTTCTCCATGGCTAGTCCAAGACTGAAGAAATTTGGATGAGAAACGTATTACTGAAAACGAAACGAGAGCGCATGTTGAGTGACATGACGTGACTATAGTGGGAGTATGTACAGCACCTCACGTCATATCTCTACTGTGTGAGGTCACATGAGCTCACGTGACGTGACGGCAGTGTGTTCCCACCTTAAGAGACTGATTGTGGTAGTGCGAGCTAGACTCCCTTTGTGTGATTACACAGCATCATCATAGCAAATATGTATTGGACATACTTCGGCAGGAAATAGCATCTGAAATTGATGCACCCAAAAACTTCTCTCGGGATGTTGTTCACAGTCCAACAACCTCTGCCACATACCCACAGCAACGTCCTCGTAAGACATTGCACCACTACTGAAACATTTCGGTCTCCATTCCCTTAAATTCTTTGTTTAGCTGTGCTTTTTTAATCTACAAAAAAGGTTTTTTTTATGGAAACATGTTTCGATACAATACTAAAAAGTTTGAAGTAAAAAACGTTCTGCCTTAGGAAAAATTATTTTGCTTTGTTTTTCTGTGATCTTTTGGTGTGAGTCCAGCCTTAGACAGCCCAATATAACGTTGGCCTATAGTATTATTGGACAAAGGCACTTTTGAAATTTGCTCTTTAGATTCTTTAATAAGCAAGATTTAAACAACGAACTGACAAGCTAGCCCAACTACATTTGAAACAATAATATGTGGTTTCGTGTTTTTGTGATCAATTCAGCAATAATTCTATTACTATCTGTAACCTATACTTTTTTTTCTATTTAATCTGCTGCCTTGTGTTGTGATTTCAAAAGACTCTCATAATAATTTTATAACAGTTTTTGGAGTCAGCGGGATGTTTGGTGATTATTTGTCTCTTCAAGTTGCTCCGAACAATTGTTATATTTCTCAGGCGTTCTCCACAAAATATACAGATAGGAACTGGTTGCCACAACCTTCATGGGAAGCGAAACAGAAAAACTATATAGCTATTGTTATTGCACCTTAGAAGGCTTAAAAATTGGAACTAGTAATAGCTTTGTCACGAGATGGTTTGTTAAATTAGAACCTTTGGAAACTTTGGTTGCACACTTGCAAAATTTCATGCCACACTAAAGTGCCGCGTTACACCGGTTGGGAAACACTGGTCTAGCCTAACACCCACTGTCTCAATCCCTCCACTTCGTTTTTATTACTTTATTATCCTCCCCGTATCGATTTAACACTCGAGATATCGATTCCTTGTCGATTCCGCTTCTTGTCCAGATTGCGGATACAATGGCAGGTGATACGACCGAGAAGAATTTGGAGAGTTCTTTGAAACGTGGCCTGGATTCTGCTTTCTTTCTTTCAACAGGAGGAGGAACAAAGGAAGTTACAGTGTAAGATAAAAAAGTAAAAATGAAGGATATAGCTAGGAATTGTAAAAAGAAACACAGTGAAGTATGATATGTTTACATAAAGGTAGATGAAATATATCTTGATATATCAAATTGCCACAAAACTAGCTATACGACTTACAAGATTTATTATGTATTCATAATAACTCATAAAAACTAAGGGACATTTAAATGTTGGTCAGATTTGTTTTTCCTAATTGGGATTCATAAATGTATCTTCCTAATCAATCACAATATCAACCATTAAGGTAATTATTTTATAACTTAATTTAACTGTTCATATTAAATAATAAATATAAATCTATTATCGCTAGTAACTCTAGTTTAGATGGATCTCTATGTCTTTAATACATATTAAGGGATAATATTACCAAGGAAAGTTTTTGCTATGCTAGCTTAGATTAGGATTTTTATTTTTTAGCGCATGGAATTACTGACCGGGAGGGATATGACCTCGAGTTCGGTCGCCTGTATGTAGACTATTTGCCGGACTTAAGGCACAGAGCATTGTCCAAGTGACACCATAGGAGGTTGTCTACACGTAGTACCTGCAATGAGATGGGATGATATTGAATATGGAGGTGTGAGCTAGTGGGAGTCTTAAGCATAACTTAATCCTAACTAACCAACCCCTGGTGGCATAACCCCTTTTAAGATACAAATACACAATGCTCTAGCCGGGAAACGAGTCCGCGGCCCCGATCTAGGCTCATAGCTAGGTGCACTGAGCACCATACCACGGGGCTGGATGGATTAGGTTAGTAGCAATATATTTCGATTAATTTAATGTATTAATTTGTTTTGGTTAATTTTTTAAATTTTGTAGAAGCCAGGCCTACTCTTGATTTTTAAAATCAGAATTTAAGTGATCATCATATACACTTATTCATCAGCCCCATGGTTTTTATCACATCATTAGTAATTCAATTGATAAAAGTCACACTAAAAAGTTGAAATGTGTTCCTGTTTCAAAAAACCTCTTAACAAGAAGTTGGTAATCTTCTCTATATAAGATAATATCAAGAATTTAAACACACGTTTCCTAAAACGACTACCCAACTTCAGTTCAGGAGGAAAAGAGAAGATAAAACATTAAGGTGTAAAAGTGTAAAATCTTAGAGAAGCATTTCCTTTCCCCATTTCCTCTTTTAAGTCATGTTAGTACATTTACCGTTTTAATAGCTGCGGCGATAACTTCCCACACCTGGTTTAGTAGGGCCGACACACACCTGCTGAGGAATGCCTGCTTATGAGCAAAACTACGTTCCTACTATTTGCGATATTAAGTTGAGACAAGACAGACAAGAGCTTGGTTGAACTAATCTCGCCAATTGTCCACTTTGCATTAATAGTTTCACTTTGCAACTGTAATATTGTATTAACCCGCACAGATGTGCATACAGACCATATCAATCTTATCCTTTCTGGTTTTCCAGTGACTGGGGGTCTAGATTCTAATTCCTGTAGAATAGACACAAGTATTTTCCTTCGAATTCTTCTCATTTTTCATTTATGCAAATATGGGTAGAGTTCTTATTTATTTCTTTACTCTTTAAAAAACCCCTTTAATAAATCTACTGATATACCCAATGGTAAGTTTGAATCAAACCAGAAAATAAATTAACAGCTTGAAGTGGGATTGTAGGTGTCGCGAGAAGAGGTGTTTTTTTAGTGTCTATGGCAAAATAGTTTTTGGCCAAAATAAAATAGTTTATCTTTAGTACAAAAAAAAGTGTTTACTTTTATTCATTTTGTGATATGAACGGTTCTTGAGTATCTGTCAAGAGCATATTAGCATTTGATAAGAAACATTTTAGATGAAGAGAAAAGTTATCATTACATTCTAGGACACACTTGACAGATATTTCTTCTAGGAAACAATGGACAGATATAGCTTCTATGACACACTTGACAGATATGGCTTCTAGGACACACTTGACAGATATTGCTTCAAGGACACACTTGACAGATATTGCTTCTAGGAAACAATGGACAGATATGGCTTCTATAACACACTTGACAGATATTGCTTCTAGGACACACTTGACAAATATTGCTTCTAGGACACAAATGACAGATATGGCTTCTAGGACACACTTGACATATATGGCTTCTAGGGCACACTTTACAGATATGGCTTCTAGGACACACTTGACAGATATGGCTTCAAGTACACAATGGACAGATATGGCTTCTAGGACACACTTGACATATATGACTTCTAGGGCACACTTGACAGATATTGCTTCTAGGACACACTTGACAGATATTGCTTCTAGGACACAATGGACAGATATGGCTTCTAGGACACAATGGACAGATATGGCTTCTAGGACACACTTGACAGATATGGCTTCTAGGACACACTTGACAGATATTGTTTCTAGGACACATTTGACAGATATTGCTTCTAGGACACACTCAACAGATATGGCTTCTAGGACACACTTTACGGATATGGCTTTTAGGACAACACGTGTCGTTAATGCTATCTCACTAGTACTATCTGATCCTGAACAATAACCCTCAAATATTGATACACATGATAAACGTCAGGCTTGTCCAATCTGATTTACCAATGATTGGTAGGTTAGGTCTTGAAACAATGCTGGCTATACTGAAATTTATTTACCTAAATGATTTCCCACCCCCCATAAAAACGTAGGTAAATTTATTCACAATTATATCTTCCTTATCCCCAATCAATTAATGTTAATAAATGCGGTTATCTCTGATTAGTTGTAAGACTAAGTGAGAAATATGACAAAATTATTAGTCTAAATCAAGGTATCCAAGTTGATATACGTTTAAAAGTTGGACGTATATATTTTAGTAACTATGATGAATATTATTTTTTTTAATTCCTGGTTAAAAAGCTGAACTTGCAATAGTCACATATGATTGATTATTTTCATACCAATAATTACGGTATTTTGTAAATATATTCTGAGGCTGCACGTTAAAATAGTTCATTTAGATTGGTCACATTTTAATACCCTCTTTTTATTTCTAGCACCATGTCTTGGTACCCGTTCGGATTATATGCTAATAACATATTAAAGGATTAAAGATATCTTTAAATTGAAAAATGACGTCATTTTACAATTGGCAGCATAAAACCAACTACCTAGTCGATTGTGGCTTTGTTATATGATAGTTCGTGATCTTAATTAATCACAAATTTGTAGCTGACGATTTCCGCACGTACATCACGGACTCTGTCTTAAATATGGGAGAAGAATGATTCTGGGCATGGGTTCTCTTGTGGTCAAAGTTGTTCCTACTTTCTCAATGTTTCAGTAGAAGTGTATACTATGTATTTAAGCTGTTTGGTAGTGTTTATCTGCAACAACGTATATTATTTATTTTCAAAAACCTACAGAGTTATTGGTAAATATCTAGTTTAAGATAAAGGAGAGAGAGAGTCTGTGCAGTGAATTGTACCATTTTTTATCCTTCAACATTATTGTAGCCCCAACATTTAAGAGGGTGTCGGGGCAAATCATTGCAGCCTTCTTTTTATGAAAAAGTGTTTTAGCAGGGATTTCGGGTAGCTTACCTCTTAAAATACAAGTTTTTTCATAAAAAAATTAAATAAGGGGACCTGGTGGTCTAGGTAGGGGTAATGTGTCAGACCTCTGTGCTAGGGGTTCTGGGTCCAATCCTCGGTCCCGGAACAGATTTATCTGATTGCCAAACCCTTCCTTCACCTCTGACAAGACGTGTATTAATTACAACTTGTGAATGTGTGGAATGCCAGGCCTCCACCGTGGTTCGTATCCCACGTTAAACTGTAAGTCCCCCATTTCATCTCACAATCACCCTACCATTAGCGTAAGTGCGTATAAGCCGAACGGGTAGTAAGACTAGGTGCTAATAATAATAATAATAATAATAATAATAATAATAATAATAATAATAATAATAATATATGAATATATTTTTATTTTCCATAGCTAGATTTCAGGATGTAATAAAAGTTTAAAGAGTGAAAAAATCACATCTAAATCTGAGGGTTATCATGTTTTTAATTCCGACCCCCTTATATGTTACTTGTTATTTTATTTTAATAGATATAAGAGACGTTCTAATTTAATAGTTTATTAATGAATCCACCAGGACGTGAGGTAAAAAGCTTTTAAAAAACAATTTTTGCTAACCCGAGCAATAGAGATGAAGAAAGCTTATTTAGAGGAGAACCAATCTATTCAGCAAGGTATGAGGTGGGAAAATGACCTTCTGTGCCCTCCCCCCCTGATAATCTAACCTCGACCTTCTTGATGCCAGCAATTGAGTCAATACCAAATTAAACGCTTTCACACACTTCACGCGATTATAATTACACTTTATCTATATTCTACCTACCCCATTAATGTAAGTTGTCGGATAACACGAACAGGTAGTAGGCCCAAGACGCGGTGCACAGAAATAAGAATATAAAATGCTTACGCCAAAGATCTACTATAAATAATCCAATTTTTTTTGGCATTGGAATTATTTTAGTTTACACGACCCAACACACATTTAGAGATATCTTAATATATATAATTCTTCTGTACGTGTGTATGTCACTGAACTCCTCCTAAACGGCTTGACCGATTTTGATGAAATTTTTTGTGTGTCTTTTAGTGGGTCCGTGTATGGTTTAGATTCACAATTGGACCCGGTAGGTGGCGCTGCAATCGGGTTCTAGGATTTTAATTTTTTATTTTTTAGGGATTTTTTTTTGGGGGGGGGTATTTTTTTCTTGTTTGGAATTTTTGCATATCAGAACATGTAACCTCAAAATTTCATCCCCCTCCTCCTACCACTACAACCCCCCAATATGTATAATAATGAATATAATATTAATAATTGACCGTTAAAAAAAATATAAGTTCATCAATAATTGACCATTAAAACCTTATGAAAAGTGCATGAATAATAGAACTTTTGAGAATAATTCATAGTTATGTTTGTTTTTCGATACAGCTGATATTTGTGGAGTTGTGGGCGAAATGCCAAAAATGAAAAGATGTTTTATTTTGTATGTTGTCTTGACAAACACTGAATTTGTAATATTTGTGTTACTCACTAATTGGAGTTAATTGTGAATTTGTAATTGTGATGATCACATAGTATTTGTTGTATTATCTAAATTAATTATGCCACCCAAACGAAAAGCCAACGTTCGGGTAGGACAACGTCTGTCGGGTCCGCTAGTCCATATATATTTTAGAAGTGCTTTGCCATTTAAAACTTCAGTTAATGCCTGAATGGAGTTAAAAGAAATAAATATGTCCCAATAGGATTAAACCGAAAAATTATATAGGACCTAAATATATGTTCAGTGAATTAAGAATTGTTGACTCGCTTTGGGGGTTGGATTGTGTAAGGCATCACTCTCACTTCCGATGAATGGGATATCGGGTTTTGAATCCCGGTAGGATACAATAAGGATTTTTCTTACTAAATATAATCACACTACCTACATGCAAACGTGCGTACACTTTCTCTGAGTTCAATCTTCCTCATACCTAAAACACTAGCGTAATTAGTACTAATGTTTATATTACGGGTAGTAGGACTGACATTTAATATTTCAGAGCTGCCATTAAAAAAATACTGCACTTTAATAATAATTCCCTTCAAGTAAGTGGCACCCTTATTCTACAACTCATACATATTTTAATTTATTTACAAATTTAATTAATATATTATATTTTACAGTAGCATTGTTTATTATTACCTTATATATTCACTGTATAGCATAATGTATTAGAATATATATAAATATATTATAATATATTTGAGATTACCACACATTATAAGTTATAATATGTACCATATACTATATAAAATGTATATGTCTTACATGCTAGATAATATAATTTATCATACAGTAAATATTATAGGATTATTATATTATAATGTATATAATTTTATATTGTATAATTATTCTTGTTTCTGGATCCCATTTATGCATTATCTAAAATATTTTTTTTTACAAGTAAGTAGACAAACTTAATAAATACGTAAAAATATTTCCATATTTCGTTTTTGAATGATCTAAAGGCAAAATAACAACTGGATAAGTGAGTGTATACATATATCTGACATTTTATTTTCAAAAGACTGAAGTGCAGTGTGAGCATCTTTTGAACAAAATATCATCTCTTCATCCTCCAAGTGGTATCTTCTTATAGTGCAATAACACTTTGTGGTCCTCACAGTATCCCATCATCTCTATATCCCACAAGGATCATCCCTTAACTGATTCCCAGAGGGGCGACATTGGGAAAACCTCGTCGGTTGGAAGTGAGCCGAACAAATACAGAGGAGTTCCTTTTTTTTAGAAATAAATAAGAAACGCTTTTTCTAGGGATTTGAATATATATAGCTAGGAAACAGAATTACTTGAGTTGAATTTGACTGAATTCAAATTGCAGCTAAATATTTGAATCAATTTACTGACAGAATCATGAAAATAAAAGTATGTAAAAAGTTGTTTTTGATTCATCTTATACACTTTTATTAATTAAATCTAAAATTTAGTTCTCACTTCTTCATAATACAATTAAGTGCACATTTATTTTGAAAGTCTTAGAAACACATTACATATTATAGATATATATAAATAACACGACATTTAAATTTGTAAATATATATTTACTGAATAGTTAGAAAAATACTATAAGATTATGTTTATTTTGTCTGATATTTAAGTTCAAACAATAGCGCTGTTTTTAACTGATCTAAGAGTATCAGGTTTAATTCTTCATGGGACAGATAACCGTGAAGTTTAGCTATTTATCTCTCGCTAAATGTTATTTGAACTTTCTGAGGAAGAGAGTTTGTTAGTGAATTAGTCATCAATACGTGTAGTAACTTAGAGATAGTAGTTTTTTTTATATATTTTTTAATAGTAGAATTTGAATGGGAGGAATCATATCAGACATTGACACACAATACAACTACGTCTTTGATAAATTCATGAATCCAATCATGTGATTTTCTGCTGTAACTTTTGATAGGTCAATATCTATAAAACCTCATTTGGTGATCGCATGGTCCAAGGCGCCCCTCTCGCAATAAGACTAGACTGATGATGTCAGGGAAATCGGGGTTAGAATCCTGGTTGTGTGAACTAAGAGTGGTTTTCCATAGATTGTTTTCAACCCTACTTTCACGCAAATGTGGGCACACTTTCTCTAAACTCCACTTTTATTTTATTTTACTCATAGGCCTAACTAAAACATATAACTTGAACAGGTAGCAAGACGTTGTGCTATATATAATATACATTTAATATCCTAGTACAAATACAAATAAAGTCGTAAAACGTAACCGCGGTTGACTGCAAAAAAATTTTATAAAATGTTTTCCCAACTAAAATCCTTCTACATACACGTAAAATCCGTGAGGGTATTAAGATGAGTAGCATTAAAGATAAATTTGATAAATCATGTTTACTTATTTACCGTGACCAAATATAACATTTACAATACCTACGGTTTTTATTGTGTTTTAAACACCTGACGTGACTGATAATACCTGGAACTTCCTGACTATGAGCCACTCATAACCCATCTAATTAAATTAATCTATTACTCAAAGCACTGGGAAATTGTCTTTAAGAAAAAACACTGATAAACCTTTGATGTTCTTTAGGGTGGCCATTTTGGGAGATAGATTGGTTAAACAGACTTTTTTTTAATGTATATATTAAAACATATGTTATTAATGATTTAATCTAATGAGATCGGAATAAAAAGCACTACTAAATAAAAATTCACAAACATTATCCTGGCTAAAATGGGAAAGCCTACTTTATTAGATCATTTTAAAGAAATATTTTCTCAGAAGCATTATAATTAATAATGACTTTTTAAAACTTCATTAGTATTCAGATCTTCTATTTGTACTATACCATTTAAATTAACAAAAGATTTTTAAAAAAATGTTGGTATTTTAATAAAATTTAGTAATATTAGCAAGTTAGTTTGAAATGAATTATAGATTTCTAAAAAAGAAACTAACTAATTGGCAATAATATTGAAAGAATCTCTCTTCCTTATTGATTAAATTATCATTATGATGCTAAAGCACTTCTGTTCTTAGCAGTACGCCATTTCAATGGCCGCATGGTCTAAGGCGTCATTTTCTCAATAAACTATACTACCGATGACAGGGGGATCAAGGGTCGAATCCCGGTCTGGTGTACTGAGGGTGGTTTTCCTTAAACAGTTTTCCACTCTCCCTCCATGTAAATGCGTGTACACCTCTTCTAAATTCAATATTCCTAATCCCTAGTTCACTATCGTAATTAGTAGCCTACATATGTGTATAACCTGAACAGGAAGTAAGACTTGGTGCAATAATAATGGAGAAAAAATTATTAGGCCCTACTAAAAATCGGTTGAAATAAATTAAACTATTTTGTAGAAAGCTTTAACGATTCTAAATAAGTATTTTGAACCCTTCCCTTAAAAATAGTTTAATCAAAATTACGAATTGGTTGCTCTTTGTACTAATGTTCTCATGGCTAATCCAATCATCATACAATTATTTATTAAATCAATAACTGCCCGAATTCATAATATTGATTTATCCTTAGTAGTAATAATTGATAGTAAGGTTACATCTTCTTTTTTATTCCCTTTTTATTTTATATATTTTTCTTCTATTGAGACATGTTTCGGTGATTTCTTACCATCTTCAAGTCTGAGGAAAACCAATATTATTTCAGATCATTGTATAAAATATGTTAAAATATTGTGAATTTAAAGAAATAAAACATTATAAAAGGAATTAGTTAGGAGAAAATGCGATATACGAAATATTAAATTGATAATCATTTAAATATCTTATTTGTATATAAGATGATTGATCTTACTTCATACTAATAGAAAGTTTGTGAAGATTTTATCTAGTGAAATGATCAACAATATGTATAAAATATCATATTCTGAAAATTGAAAAATGATACCTGGACAGGGGAATCGAACCCGGGACCTTTGGCTTAGTATGTAAATGCTCTAACCAATGAGATATCCAGGATTCATCCCGTGTTCAGGGTCATTCTTCACTCATATTTTAAGGCAGAGCCTATGATGGACGTACGGAAATCGTCGGCTACAAGTGTGTGATTATATTAATATCACGAGCTATCAGATAACGCAACCATCTTCGACTCGGAAGTTGGTTTATTGCAACCATTTGTACAATTATTATAATTGTACGGGATTGCATATTAAGAATCAAATAGCCAAAGCTATTATTTATGCTTTTATTGAGGATTACTCCATTTATATATCATATTCTGAAATTTGAAAAATGACACATGGACACGGGAATCGAACCCGGGACCTTTGGCTTGGTACGCACATGCTCTGACCACTGAGCTATCCAGCAGCTAGAGCATTTTCATTCGCTGTATACATCAGCCAGGCCAAAATAAACCTTTGAACTCGAAACGCTGAA
This sequence comes from Timema bartmani, assembly GCA_902151455.1. NCBI lineage: Eukaryota > Metazoa > Arthropoda > Insecta > Phasmatodea > Timematidae > Timema > Timema bartmani. Next base: position 153,426 of record CABFWB010000640.1, on the reverse strand, counting down.
CACATTAGTGATTTTAAATACGATAGCTGTAAATCAAAATTCGCCAAACATCCAAAACTTTGGGGACATCAACCAACACCAATCAATAAATGTATGAAACATTTGAAATCCTCGCATAAAGGTCTCAAAATGGACATAACTGAAAATCTACACATCCAGACATCTATTCTGAACAACGACAATATTTTGATTGAGCAAACACATTTTTAAAATCAGTCCCTCACTGACACAATTAGAAAGCTACCTCAACACGTCAAACTAAAAAAATAATCCCTGTTTAAACAACACTTGCCATCCTTCTGTCCTAACTAGATCAATTCGAGCTATAATCAAGAGGAATAACACCGTAAATTCACCTGCCTGGTCTTATAATAATATCACAATAATAAATCTATCTATATTTACTCATCATACAAATTACACTATGTGTCACATTAGCAACACTATCCAATTTAATAATGGTTTAATTTTATTTCTTCATATTGTTAACTTTATACATGGTTGATTATTTTACTAGTTAAAATTTTCACAAACTTTACAATAGTATGAAGTAAAATCAATCAGTTTTAATACGAATAAATTATTTATAAGCTTGTTAATTTAAATGATTATCAATTTAATATTTCGTTTATCACATTTTCTCTTAATTATTTTCATTTCTAATTTTTAATTTTTTAAATTCACAATTTTTAACATATTTTTATACAATAATTTTAAATATCATTGGTTTTCCTCAGATTTGAAGATGGTGAAAAATCACCAAAACATGTCGTCGTCATAGTAGAAAAATATATAAAATAAGGAGAAGGGAATAAACAAGAAGATATAACCTTACTATCAATTATTATTACGCCTTACCAAATAAACATGAACATTATTGGGAACTTAATTAATAATAATAATAATAATAATAATAATAATAATAATAATAATAATAATAATAATGATAATAATAATAATAATAATAAAACAATAATAATAATAATAATAATTTTTCAGGCCTATTTACAAAGATAGAGGACACCCCTTTCTTTTTTGATTCCCGGGATTCATAGAAGGGTTAAATTTAACTACTCGTTGCATTTTAATAGCAAGGTAAAATGATCACTTTTAATAATTGTATCTATTAAATGGTAAGAAAATGTACTTCTACTGTAGTAACATATTCTGTGATCGTTGGGCCTTTCGGGGTTTGAATCAAACCTTATTACCTAAGATTCTAGATTTAATTACATTTTTACTGTCAATAATATGCACATTGCCTTCCTTTTTGTTTGGATATGGCATTATTGGAAATGCAATACGCTTATAATTTTACTGGGGTTTTCACTCAAAATACCAACTTCTTGGATCAAAGCCTTGCATGTAAGTACAGCAGTATAGTAACCAGGTTATAATATGTTTAGTAGTTGTCCATACACAAACACACGTAAACACAAACACAGAATTACGTGAACACACACACACACGCACGCACACATTACAACAAATCGGTTTATTGAGCATAAGCCTCTTTTAATATTATTTGGAAGTTCATGATATATATTTCTATCAGACTCAGTGGAGTTAATTTATACATTAATTATTTCCCAAACTCTCAAGAAAATCTTTCATTAAACTTCATTTAAATTAATCTCTCTCATAATGAATTCCTAGATTTTCAACTATATATCGTTTATGATTAAGAGGATGAAACAATAAAACCAACTCACAAAAGATACTGCTTGGGTACTCTAGTTAAAGTTCTAATTTGTCCATCTGGACGACTGAGAACGCTTGGATATTATTTTATTAAATAACATCTAGATATTATTTTTACAGCGTTCTTAGACCAAATAAACAAAATTCTAAATTAAGTGTGTATTTGTTATAAATGAGCAAAATAATAAATCATTTATAGTAATTATTACGGCTTATAATGAATGTCATACTAAATATTATAATACGAGTAATTACTAGGTCAGGAAAGTTGCTAGATCTACTTACACTAGCTCCGGGACTTCCTTTAAGTGAACTATCGAGTATTATAGCGTACTATGTACTAATAATTTTTACCACCGCGTTCATGTTATACTCTTATGTACAAGTTACACTAATGTGTGAGGTACTAGGAAGGTTTAATTAATATAAAATGCACCCGCATTGCGAGAAGATAGAGTGGAAAACCGTTTAAGGAAAACCACCCTCAGTGCAGCCAAATGGGATCGAACCCCGATCTCCCCATCTTCGGAAGTCTAGTCTAATACGAAAGAAATGCGTTAGACCACGTGGTTACCGAAACGGGTGCTATATACTGAACCTATTGCACAAGTGAAAATAAATAATAACAGTTAATATAAAATAAAATAATTGGGTGTATAGGGTTAACCATGAATGTTTTTAGTGTGGGGACAAATATCGTTTCAAACTAGAAGAAGAATAAAACAAACTGAATACTCAAAACCCAAGTAGACACAACATTTTATAAAACACACATAAATACCTTCCAAAATTGTATAGATTTTTATTAATTAAAAATTATAGCATCCATATAAAATAAAATAAAATTACAATAAATAATACGTGAACTAAATAGTATACTTATCTAGTCTGGTTTACCGTTTCTGGTGGGGATGATAGTTCAATTACTTAATGGGATTAACTAAGTGTAATTTCATAAATAGTTTCTCACTATACACGTGAATGTGAGTACATATATTTAAATTCGTTCCATTCACACCCCTACACCCAGGAAGTAGCTATAAAGCTTATAGCGTAAAGGATAATAAGACGTAGTGAATAAAAATTGGTTGTATTTTGATACATTTAACGGAAAATTTAAGAGAACTAGCCGCTGACCTTATGAATAATAACTTTACTTACAACGGTATAGCTTCTAGAAATTCGATCTGACTTGTCACCAAAATAGTGCCCCAGAAGGGTATAAAAACTAGCCCTAGTGTATATTGAAGAGAAATAATATGTTTTATATGAAATGATAGAATGTACTGATTATTTCAGAGGTAAAATGTAGATCACACACACACACACATTCACAGGCTGACACACCAAATGCTTCAATACAAAGAGCTTTTATTTTTTTCAAATAAAACCTAATTATATTAATGGTAGATGTTAGCCCTTGGTTTTTCCAATGGTCCTTAATATATTATATAAAATATGAGTGAAGAATGAACCTGGGCACGGGATGATTCATGGATATTTCAGTGGTTAGAGCATTGTCATACTAAGCCAAAGGTCCCGGTTTCGATTCTCATGTCCAGGTGTTATTTTTCAATTTTCAAAATTTTATATAATGAGTCAAAAGTATTACTTTTCTACTTGAAGATGGTCTATTAGATTACTTAATTGAAATAATTTAATCTAAAATATTTTTTTTCACTTTTTACATAAATATCAGTCTGTGATATCCAACTTGGAATAAAATTTTCGCAAGGGCTATTATTTCAAATTTAGATAGCTTTGACTTTCTTAACCCCGCTTCATTATTCACGTCACTCTCCCAATAAGCTGGATTGCTGAGGACTGGGTGATCAGGGCTCTAATACCATCCGGGTATACTGAGGGTATTTTTTACTAATTAGTTTTACAATTGCCCTTTATGAAAATGCAAGTATATTTAATTTAAATTCTCCCTCTTCCTCCTACAATGATAGCGTAGTAGCCAGAATGAGTTGTGAAAAAATTAAAGAAGAGTTTTTCTTGTTTCTAACAATGATTATGGGAAATGGAAATAGTATGCGACTTTACAAAATTTAAGATTTTTTAAATGTTCTAAATAAATTAATGGTATTATTATCAAATATGGTAGGCTGTTAGGCTATAAGAGTAGAATGGTTTCTGATTCCACTATAATCAGAATTCCGTAGGCGTCTATTGTTTGAAGAGAACAAACTAAAAAGCAGGAAACATTTTAAACTTTAGTCAGATCGTTAATTAAAAGTATATAATAAATCACCAATACAATTATACATCCTCTAAATGTGATCAAACTATATGGAGGTTCATTTTAACATCTCTGTTTCCGTAGCTTCTATATAAAAGCGTTTTAACAAAAATCTCACAATCGTTTGTATATTATAAAAGAGTCGTTCGCACCAGATGATTACAGCTCGTAGCGATCTGAAAATTTGGTCCCTTTTGTAATAGTAGATCCAGTGATTTCAATATGTTTACCTCTTTGTGTTGTGGATTATTTTTCTTTTTACTTTTGGGTATTGTCCTCCCATATAATACTGGAAATTTATCAAGTTTGCAATATTATTCCGAAAATTAAATGTTCAGTAGTAAAAAATAAATTATTAAAAACAATCAAAGTAAATTATCATAATGCATTAAAAAAGGAAAAAAGGAACAAACAAATTGTAAGGCAAAATTCCTATTAGTGAAATATTTTGACTTATTTTTAGAAATAGGTTTTTTGTAATATTAATCAATATTATTTCATAGCTGTGAAGCTATAATTATAGTTTACATTTAAAATAAGACAATATTAAATCAAATTAATCTATGGGATCAAATATTTGTTATTAGTTTATGAATTATTAGGCTACTACTATGTGTTTTAAATAAAATTAAGTAGATTTTTTAAAGCAGTAACTGGATATCTTAAAATTAATTAAATGTTACGGCACACAGCACAGAATTTACCTCTCTTTTAACTTAAAATACATATATTAAAAACTCGTAAGATTTGTGAAACATGGCTGTAGAAACACTACACAAAAGATCATAGATCAAATAATATACAGTGCTACTTATTCTATGGCATTAGGAACTAGGAATATTGTTACAGAAAAATTAAGAAAAGAAAAACATATTTTTCCACCAAAGAGCATAAGAATCAAGTTTATTCTCAGAGACCTGAATTAAAAAGAATATATATTTGCTTATAGCTCAGAAATTATTGGTTTTATAAAAATATACTTCAAATAAAATATTTTTATTACTAATCGTACTATAACTTAGCTCTATCACAAATAGTTGTGGAGAAATGGTGAAAATTGGAAAATTTCCCCCATGTAAAGTACCATTAAAGTCATTTTCATAAGTAAATGAGAATCACCATCTTGTTTATAGTGATAAACAGTGAATATATATAACATTTAATCAAATTCATCAAACCGAGCTTTCAGAAAATCAATTTTTTTCTCTTTTTACCCTTAAGTTTCAGTAAACTACCCTTAATTTTAAGGTTAGATGTCTAATTCCAACCTCGGGGGAAAATTGTGACAACCCCAGGTAGCAAGTTTGAGCCCAATTGGTAAAATAGTTTTGGCTCTAGCCCAAGGTACGGACAGACAAACAAACAAACAGACAATTAGACAGACAGAAGGAAGGCATTGTGAAAACTACTTTTTTGGTTTCAGAGGGTCGCGAAACGTCGACATTTATCAAAATCTCGTGCTAGATTTTTTTTTACGGTCACAATACTTTCTCTCCAATGTGTCGAAAGAAAGTAAAAACTAGTTTGAAAGAACTTAAAAGACTCCAGCTTACAAAATTTAGTAAGTGATTTAATATTAATGTAGACTTATGTGAAATAAGGTTTAAAGTTTTTTATTTTAAAACAATCTACATAGTTAACTCTTTTGTCGAACACTTAAATGACAACATAAGAAAAATAAAATATATTAGTTAATTATATTCTATTTCATGACAAATTCATGATTAACAAGTTATATAATTAAAAACACATTAATTGTTTTGTATTACATCCAGTAACTTTATTTTATATGTTTAATACTTAGATAGAATTAGTAGTTTAACAGTAAAACATTTTTCATTAAAAACCAGAGAACAATAAATTTGTAGGTTTAAATCTTTAGAGTAAAGGTTCTACCTTCATTCTAGTCTCATAAATTACTATAAGTTGCTCAATAAAATTCTAGAAACATTAAAAGCTTATTTGCTATCACAATTATAGAACGTTTGACAGACAGTGTTTCTATTACTTGAATATTCACTTAGCTTGCCTATAAATAGATATTCTGAAAATTGAAAAATGACCTGAACACGGGAATTGAAGTTGGGACCTTTGGATTAGTACGCCAATGCTCTAACCACTGAGCAATCCAGAAATAGTCCCGTGCCAGAGTTGTTTTTAGTGAGGATTTACTCGAATCTAGATATATTCTGAAAATTGAAAACTGAGACCTGGACACAGGAATCGATCCCGATACCTTTGGCTTTGTTTTTAGTGAGGGTTTACTGGCATCTAGATATCATATTCTGAAAGTTGAAAAATGACACCTGATCACGGGAATCGGTTCCGGGACCTTTGGCTTTGTTTTTAGTGAGGATTTACTCGCATTCTATAGCTTTGGCTATTTGATTCTTATACTGTATATAAGATGTTAATTTAAAATAACAAATTAAGTTCCCGTGGCTATTTTTAATACAAAGCCATCTTTTACTTCCTCTCGACACCTCGGAGGGAAAGTATTGTGATCGTCAAAAAATCGAACTCAAGGTTTCGATAAATGTCGACAATTCATGACCGCCTGAAACAAATTTGTTTTCGCAATGCATTCTGTCTGTAACTTAGGCTAGAGCCGAAACTATTTTATCGATTGGGCTAAGACTTGGTGTCTGGGGTTTTCATAAGTGCCCCCGAGGGTTTTGAAATTAGATTTCTAATCCTAAATTTAAGGGTAGTTTACTGAAGGTCAAAAAGAAAAAAGTGGATTTTCTCAATATTCACTCTAACGATATTGTTTAAATTTTATAATTTGACTCTGTTTATCATTATAAACGAGATGGCAATTCTAATTTCCTATTAAAATGACTTTTAGGTTACTTTACTTAGGGAAAATTTTCCCCTGAATTATTTAAAATACAAAATAGCTTATAATTGTAAAGTTGTAGGTGGTACTATTAATGATAGAAAATCTTATATTTGAAATATATTTTTATAAAACTAATCATTTATTAGATATAATCTAAAATATATACTATTTAAATCAGGTCTTGGAGAATGAATTTGCTTCTTATGCTCTTTGGTGGAAAATGATGTTTTTATTTTCTTAATTTTTCTGAAACAGTGTTCCTAGTTTCTAGTGCCATTGAGTTAATAATAGTGTATATTATTTCATTTATGATATTTGGTGTAATGTTTCTACCCAATGTGTAGACCTACTATTTCGTTTCACAAATCTTACGAATATTTAGTAAAAATTCAATTTGAGATAAAAGCGAGATAAAGTCTGTACGGGGCGCAGTACCATTTATTTCAAGACATAAGTATACATATAGATACTATATATATATATATATATAATATAATACAGTTCATATATATATAAATTAATATAAAGCATATGTAGGTAGCTTACACTAAATTCCGATACATTTTTTGTTATTAATATATATTTCTTGTAATGCAAATAATGTTTCAACTAAATTACCTTTCATCCTTCCATATACATCAGATTTATCTTCTAGCTTTTCGCAAATCAGCTTGGGGCTAAGCTGTGAATTAAATGCTTACTTAAGTATTATTCTAATTTTTAAACTATTATATGAATAATCAAATAGTCAAAGCTGTTAGTAATTTTAGAGAGTAATTCACCATCTAGATATTATATTCTGAAAATTGAAAAATGACACCTGGACACGGGAATCGAACCAGGAACGTTTAGCTTAGTATGTCAACGCTCTAATTACTTTGCTATCCAGGATTCGTCCCGTTACCAGGGTAATTCTTCACTCATATTTTAAGGCAGATTCTATGATGGACGTGTGGAAATCGTCAGTTTATTCACGAACCATCAGATAACGCAGCCATCTTCGACTCGGTAGTTAGCTGATGATTTTCGTACGTCCATCATGGACTCTGCCTTAAAATATGAGTGAAGAATGACCCTGATCACGGAACGAATCCTGGGTAGCTCAGTGGCAGAGCATTGGCGTGCCAATTTAAAGTCCCAGAGTTCGATTCCCGTGTCCAGGTTTAATTTTTTTTTTAATTTTTCAGAATATTATATGAATGACAACTTAGCTGACCCATTATACAAAACTATCATTTATTCACTGTGGGCCTACTAAACAACGGCTCCCAAGGTCTACAGACTTTACACAATTACAAATTTCCTACGTATGTTTAAAACATCTATACATGATCTCCTCAAATTTTATAGTAGATTAAATGTTGAATCATTCATGCGATTTATAAATTGAATAGAAACCAATTAATAATTCCTGGAAAAATAAGGTATCTTCCATTAACAGTGAAAGGTCCTAGCTTGACGTATTGCACTAATGCGTTTTATTATAAGCTACACAGTGGAAACAAGCAAGGTTAAATCTTTACTGTTTATAATAAATTGAGGGAAAATTTACGTTCAATAATGAAGAGTGAAAATAATATTTACTAACTATTTTAGCTTCGTGTAAGATGTATTTAACGCTTTAGTTTTGTTTTTGAACATGTTAATGTTGAATCTTTATCGGTATGTGATCATTTTTTATTTTTTGAAATAATAATATGTAAAACTAAGATTGAGAGTTCTTAAAAACTCAAGAATTAGTATTACAGATAATTCATCTGTGAGTACTTAAAAATTTATGGTGCATGTTAGTCCAAATATAGCCGACTAGATTTGTTAATACATATCAGTAAGTGTTGCATCGAGGAAAAATTGATATAAATTAACCATTATTACTCTTAATTGTGTTTTAAAGACATATATGTAGTACGTCACGCCTGGTAGAAACATTAAAATTCAGGAGCAAAGAGAAATAATAGTACAGAACGATTTAATTTCCAGGCACTATACTAAACGAGCCAAAGTACTATATATTTAAACACCCATTTACTCCAGTTTATTCTTGAATTTATTCCCCTGTTCATGTGTCGTTTTATAAGTATATTTAAATCATGTTATAACTTAAGATTTGCTTAGCAATATGCCCCAACATATTTTCGACATTAACACAATCACCAGATGTAAAATATTAGTCAATATGTAAGGAAAATCTATGAAACTTAAAACAAGATACCACAATGTCACATACTGTACAATTAGTCGAGTATTGCTACCCTCACACACTCATTGTACTTCTCCACGTAAAATATATCCTTGAATGAGAAAAGGTTATCAAATCGGAAATGTTTCTTTATTTCTCTCATCTATTGGGAAGAAATTCAAATATTGTGTACAATTTAAAAATATATCAAATGTTAAAAAATATAAAAAATAAGTCAACGTGCCAATAAGTATTTGCTTCTTCTATTTTTCCATCTTATCCTTTCATTCTTTAAAATCTTATCAATTTCATCATGCGAATACTACATAGTTACAAACTTTGTATCAGTTTTCGGTTCTATATCAATCTTGTTTCTAAGTTTACGGAATAACCCGAGCGTGACATTAACTATTTAAGCATCAGCGTGGTAGATGGCATGTGATCCTTAATTGAATCCGTCTTGAATCTTGTTGCGAAAAGCTAGTAGGAAGGTAAGGCGGGAAGAAAGGAGAATAACAGAGAGAAAGAAAATAGAGATCAAATACCATCGACAAGAAAAAGTTCTTACCCATAATATTTATCTCTCCATTTAATAACAAATCGAACATAAAATAAATCTAAAACTACGTACACTGCATTTATTCCAGATTGTAACAGTATTACTTTGACTGATTAAAATGGTCATATATAAAATAAATACCCTAGCGGAAAAAAGAAAGGTATTGTGCTTCCCAGGTTAAATAGAGGCTGCATTACATTTTAGTTCAATATAATTAAATCTAAAATCAAATTTAACTCTATCTAAAAATCAAATGAAGACACATTTTACTGTCAGCTAATAGACAGCATCGATATGATACATGATTGCCAAACCCTTCCTTCACCTCTGAGAAGATGTGTATTAATCACAACTTGTGAATGTGAGGAATTCCAGGCCTCCACCGTGGTTCGGATTCCACGTTAAACTGTAGGTCCTTCATTTCATATCACAATCACCCTACCATTACACATTAGCGTAAGTGCGTATAACCCAAACGGGTAATAAGACGCAGTGCTAATAATAATAATAATAATAATAATAATAATGATATGATACAATATTTTCTTCTGTTAATTGGGATAGAACCTTGTAAAAGTACGTGCGCATCCACGTCTACGTCCATGAATTTTTGAGTGTTTTTATTGGAGTGTCCAAAAAAACTCATTAAATAAACCTTTAAATGTCAGATACGTGGCGTGAAATCTATTTCATCAACATACACATCCATCCCTTCAAAATAAAATTTAAAAAAGGGTGGTTTGGTAGAGAATTATGAGAAAAGGTTATATAGAATTTCCAAGACTTATCCAAGTAATGAGAGATTCAATTCTGCAAACCAAGAAAGAGATGTCTTGAAACGTCGAACTGTCAACTTACAAAGTATTTTTCTGGATAAAGAATAAGTGGGGATGTAGGAAAATAATAGTAACACGGATTCAACTAAAATCAACATATTCAACCAATATTAAATATTTCTAAGCCAGCACGCTACTTGTAGCCTTCTCATTATAAAACAATCTATGTCAATATAATGTGCAATGAGATTCAAATAGTAGAAACCCTTTGGAACACAGACTAGCGGCCAGATAAATTCCTTCCTCTATGAATAATTCTTCTACTACTAATAATTGGAATGTTTAAGCTATAATTGGTGCGTGTCAGTCATGAGAGCTGTAACCATAATTTAATTGTATTGTTTTAGATATAAACAATGTTTGCGGTAAATACGTACGTAAAGTATAACTAATAGAGAATACTGTACTGCGCATAAAGTTGAAGCATATTACTTTTAATAATCACGTTCACAAACAAAACATAGTTAATAAGGCACAGTTCACCAAATTGATATAATTTGAACATTTACACTATGTTTGAAGCTTATCATGGATAATAAACAGCCCTTGAACTTTAGACTATCAGTAAATGAGTATACAAACGGAGATGATAGGGATATTAAGTCATCTGTATACACATAATGTGAAAAATCTATTTGTTAATGTTTGAAATTGTCTTTTACTGACTAAATTAGTTTGATAAAAACGATTATTCTTTGCTTTGGCTTCAATTAAGACGACTGTTAATACGATTAAGATAGATGAATTATATTACATTATTGATCTTATTATTTGGAAGTAGATACGCCCAAATATTTATCAATAGTAAAATGAGGAGTAGTTAAATTAATATGTTGTATTAAGCCGTACAAGTTATACCTAAATCAGTATAATTTTACGTTTCAATATATACATTCTGAAGAACATTGTTTTTTGATCAAATACTTAAAATGTGTATTTTTAGAGACTTCATCTACTAAAGCAAATATACCATGCGATCTTTTATAAATAAACAAAGTAATTTGATGTAGACCTTAAACATTACGTTTCATTGTGAATAGTTGTATTTTTATTATTACTATGAGTTATGCAATGTAAACTATTAACTATTCGTTATTATCTATGCATTATGTATGAATCTAAACACATACTAAGCATAGTTGAAAATTCACATTAGAAAAATAAAATCAATAAAATGGTTGTGTATTTTTATTTTAATATGCCTTGTTGTGAGTTCAAAATTACAAAACTTCTGTCATCATCAAAAACTAATCTGATTTATTCTAAGGTATTCTTTATAGTAACGTTATCTTGCGTTCTCCTAGTCACTCTTTCTGAGAACTTTTGATTACGATAACATATCACATCTAAGGGTTTTCTTAAGGGCAGACCAACTCTGCTAATCTTTCTTTCCACAGGGATCTCAGAAATATCTCTGCTAACTTGTCATTTTTATAGTCTCCAAGAAGCAATAAATTATTCTCTATACCAGGGTAATCCAACGTTTTTCATCCCAAGGTCCAAATCTGATTATCAGTTTGCACCGCGGGCCAAAGATATATTTAGTAATCACATCAACTAAATATTGGCCTACAAACAACACTTAATAAATAATCATATTCGATAATTATGTATAAATTGTGCTTTTGGTTAGTAGGATCTTTCAAATCTTACTGAAAAAAGAAAGTTTATTAATCTTCCAAAAATGAATTAAGAAATATGCACGCACACAAGATTTAACAAAAGCATTTAGAATTATAAATACTACATATTTATAGATATTTATATTAATATAAATGCATGCTATAAAGCAATATTGACCTTTTAAATAATTATATTTAATTCATTAGTTATTTCACATCTGTCACCAAGGTTTTACATTTTATACTCCTCCAGTAAACTGTAGACCTATGGCCCACATTTACAGTAAGCGAGGTCTGCATTTGTCCCGTGGGCAGGCCGTTGGACCACAGTCTTGAGGGTCTACAGGAGGAATATAATAGGTTTTGGTCTCTAATGGTCTTTAGAGAAAAAATATAATCTTGCTTCATCTGGTTGTAAGATGGATATATACAGTATCCTATTCGTTCCTTTCAATCTCAAACTAAAACTTTGCAAACCTGCAATATTTTATCTCCAGGTGGGATCGTTTAGCTTAACTCATATAAGGGTCTCTAAGAGCTACTTTGATAATCGACCTCCTTTAAAGTTTTTAAGAAATAAAATGTTCACGACTGATCCTTCTGGCTATACATTGATTTTATAAATGAATAATTCTGTGCTGTTCATGAATTTAAACTGGAGGAACTACGATTGAAGAATTTTGGAATGTTGAACCAAAATTCTTTTGTTGATTTATTGTTGTGGTTTTTAAAGTAGATAAAGAAACTTCACGTGGATGGAGATAGTTTATGTATACAGGGTGTTTCTAAACTATTAGCCCAAACTTACGCCACAGCATCTGTAGGCATAAATTAAGAGGAAATACTAGTTTAAAATGTTCAAAATAGGCCTCTTGTATTGATAAATAAAAGATTAATAAAGCAGCAACGACGCCGGTTGTACAAAACTGTATGTAGTACGTACGTGTACAACAAATTGCCTATCGCTAGGCAGGCCCATCACAGTAGGTGTTCAAAACTCCTTTTTAGAAGTTGAATCACCCCTCAACAAAGTTGCTTGCAGCCAGAAACTTCAGTCCGCATTGTGATATGCAGTTTGTTATACACGTACGTATATAAAGTTGCATACACGCGGCATTATCGCCGATAGATTCATCTTATATTTAGTAATATATGATAGCATTTTCTAATATTTTTTTTACTAAAATTATCTGTTTATTATTCCCACATTCCCACAAGTACTGTGACTTAAGTTTGGATTGAAAGTTTAGAAACATCTTGTAATTTGCACTAGTGCAGTATGCATATATATATTTATCTATATATAAATATATTTTAGCTATGCTAATATGGTATGCATAAAAATATAGAACTAGGAGAAGATGCATTCAAACCTGCGTGAAGGGTGAGTGGAAAATATTTATATCAAAACACATCCTTAGTCCACTCCTGGATTTCAAACTCAATTTGCCTGTCATCAAACAAATTTAACTTGACACTTAGACCACGCTCCTAATGGCACGGATATGTTCTCAATTAATGGAACTACAGTTTGTAAATACGACCAGAGCAGTTTGTAAAGTACATAACCCTTTTTTATTATTGTGAAGGCTAATATATGTCTACCTCGGCGCTCAAACTAAAGACACATTCTGTCGTGAATGGTTAGGGTTGGATTTGGATACTCACCAAAGACAAAGAATTCATCCGGTCCATCTCAGATTTTAAAATGACTTTCTTGAATAATTCCCTATCTGGTCTAAGTTGGTTGCTAAAGAAGGAGGGAGCTAGAAAGAGCTTGGGATCAAAAGCAATGATTTGCAGTTTCCTAACCGTGCCACCTCAGGTACTGGTAACCCAAAACTTTTATTGATAATATGAAAAAACTATTATATGTAAACTTTCTTTATGACCAACCTGTTCTCTTTTTTAGTGCACCCCGTTCTATTTACCGTCTCGGTTTAACAGGCCTACATATTTACATAAGTGGGGTAAGGATAATAGAGATAGAGTTCAGAGTAAATGTACCCTCATTTTCACTAAGGGAAATTTGGAAACCATTTAGTAAAGAACACCCTCAGGCCACCCAGCAAGGATTTGAAAACTGACTTTCTCGTCACTGTAAACCCAGTATATTTCGAGAGTGATGCCACCGACAATTTCAACCACTGATGCAGATTTCTGTACACTTGATCAACTAAACAGGTAAATTATACTTTGTTCACCATGAATTATTACAGCCATAGTTCTTTTTAGCGTATGCCACCGGGACTTATTGACTAGACATTCTTGGTCTACTAATGGAAGTAGCTGATACATGCAACCACCTTCTGAGGTTAGGACACCATGTAAGTGCAGTTATTTTGCACCAGTGATATTATATTATTATAATTATTTATTATTATTATAAGAGTACAGTAGAAGTCTTGAACCTAAATTAATCCTAATTAATAGGACCAATGAAACTATAGGAGCAATAATTCCCCTTCAGGAAAAATTCCTATGGTCCCACTGGGAATCTAACCCAGGACCTCCAGATCAGTAGCCAGGGGCACAGCTCACTAGACCAAGAGGATGACCACTCTTAAGTTGATGAACCATACTCTAATTCTATATTACAAGCTAAGCAATAATGGAGAAATGTAAGGTAAGCTTTTTTAGAAAGAACACTATTTGCTATGTCATGGCTTCCAGCTTAAAGGTGCATCCACACTATGCCGATTGGTAGAGATCGGCATTGCCACTTGGCAACGCCAATCGGCTTTGTTAAAAATACTTTGGATGTCCACATATGGGCAGACAGTCCACCTTAAAAATGTACGAGGAAAATGACGTTTTAGTTGTTTTATCTGCTTTATTAATAATTTTTAGTACTGATTGTTTTTAAGTTCGAAAGCGTGGATTTTGGGTACGCCCAAGTATCCAGAATCAAAATAGAAATGGAGGATGTGATTTGATGAGGGAATTGATATTATACGATATAGATCTGTTAAATCTCAAGTACAGATTTGGGGCGGATTGATTCAGACATTTTTTTCCGAATGTCAAGTACTGCCTTTGAAACTCTTCTCTGCAAAATTGCCAACACCAAAAGAGACCGCAAGTTCCGTAAGGACATCGTGTCGTTTGTTACGATCTTTATATTCACTGAGTAAACAATCCCATAAAACAGGATGACTGTGATATAGATCAACCAAGTTAATAACTTGCTCGTTTGACCACCCCACAGTATAAACAAAACAACACTGATCACCGACTCATTCTGAAACCATATGGCACGTCCACACTATGCTCTTCAGCTCGGCTTGCTTTGATGGTAGGTTTACATTCTGAAAGCCAATCGACACGGTTTGGCCAATCGGTACAGTCCAACCTGCAGGTCCCCACCTACTTTACATTGCCGAGGGAACTTCCGATCAGCATAGTGTGGATGCGCCTTTAGACAATCTAGAGCATGCATAAGCACAGTGAACTCACACTTTCAACTATCCTGACTCAGCAGTCATGTATTCAGGCTAGGTCGTGTTTTAAGCAACATCAGTTATCTTGCCAAATAGCATCACATAGACCTTAAGTAAAAGGAGAGGGGGGAGTCCGGTCAGATGTACGCCAGTTGATAGTCCAGGATGCTCTACGTACTCAGATACCAAGTCTAACCAACTTGTGGGATGAATATCCCGCAGTTTTGAGTCACTGTTAAGTACAGAGGAGGATGACCCAACTCATCCCAGAATTCAGAGTTCGATAATATTTTCGAGGTGCTGGATGGTTAGATTTTCGATACTAGCTAGGGCTATAACGCCAAAGACAAAGGACTGCTGGGTAGGGACATTGACAGAACGAGTAACTTTTTCCAAACTCTATCAATTATTTCTAGGCCCTACATACTATTATACACTATTAGCTTGGTTATTAATCTATTAAAATAGACCAGATTAAATGAACACCATAATTATTTGCCACTAATTATCCATCCCAAAAATTCCATCCTGACAGGTTAGGTCCACTGTAATGGGCAGTGGGAGAGGGTTAGCGACAATTATTTGATAAAGTTACTCAAACAATTTTAATATTTTCATGCCTAAAGTCAAGCAATCTGAAATTGTCAATTTTGATATATCATAGAGACCTATAAAATAGCAAAAATATTATTGTAAAATTCTATCAATGTTATCCACAAATAAATATGTTTGAATTTTCTTATCGGTTCTTCCAACTAAAATCAAGGTATAGCTTTCAGGGTTGACAAAGCCTACCGCGTCGGTTTTAGAAGTAAAGGCCTTGCAAAGAGGGATTGATGTTGAGGGTTAAGGAAATAAGAGGGAAGGACAGGCCACGCCCACTTCATCACAGAAACCCAGGTACAAGGCGGTAGAAAGGGGTGGAGGAGAGAGATTTAGGAGTTGACAGCACTGCTGAAGTTTTCTAGGATTCACTCACACAATCTCAGATCAAGGAAAATCGGTAACGTTTTTATTCTCTATACCATTGTGTGTGTTCACATTATTTATTGCAAATAATGGTCCTAATCCTTTATTTAGAAATAGTGTCCTGAATCATCATAATATCTGAATAAATGCGTTAGTAAAAAAAGAATCAATCCAAATAAAATATATTAATTTTTATAACAAATTGAAAGAAATTTACCTTAGTAAATACATTTAACAAACTTTCTTTAAAATGTTTTTATGCTTTAACTAGAGTTTAAAAAAACTATTTGTTATAATCGAGTACTATAAAATAATTTAAGTAAACGGAGTAGTAATATACCACAGTAATACCTTATGTTAGGGCACACCAATTATCTATCTTGCAGATTTATTATTGCACCATAATACAGTTAGTTGTGAGAACACTTTGTCAGAAGAGAAGCATTCTTGGAGGTTAACAGACACAAGGTCAGGGCGATATTATCAGCTCTATTCACACGAGTTTAAGCATTTTATTCATCGTTCTTTATGTCTAACTGTCCATTCGGAATTTACATACCTACTATCCATTAAATATAACATATAATAAGAAGGTACCCGCCTCGGTGGCGTAGTTGGCTAACGCGCTAGTCGTGTTGAGCTCGACCACCGAGGACGGGGAGATCGAGTTTCGAATCTCGGTCGGGTGAACTGGGGGTGGTTTTTCCTAAATGGTTTTCCACTCTCCCTCCACGCAAATTCGGGTTCACTTCCTCTAAAATTCAACCCTCCCAATTCCTAATCCTTTAGCGTAATTAGTACTTAAGCGTATAACCCGAATGGGTAGTAAGACGCGGTGCTAAATATTAATAAGAAGGTAGGATTCATGGGATAGTTTGTAACATTTGGCATTCCCCTAGAAAGAAATATAAACATGTCATTCGAGTTAGTATTGAGATATATCTGACAAATAGCCATTATATTAAATGAAAAAGTTGGTTAACAATTTAATTAAATATGTAGAGATGATCTATCAATAATTGAAGCGTGCTCTGGAATAACGCTGTATGGTTCATTTTTTCCATTGCTTGGTTTTCAGTGGAATTGTGATGTATAGCCCTCCAGCCTTAAATGGCTGTAATAGTTTGGCTATATCTCACTAGATTGTGCCTCACGCCTTCATCCATAGGTTGCAATTTTTGGCTGTGTCGCTGGAATAACGCTGTACAGCACAAAGATGGCGGGAGTAAGTATACTCTTGTAAGTCCTAGCTGCATGAAATAGCTTAATAAAGTGCGAAACAGGAAGCTAAATTTGAACGAATGGGTGGATAACAAGAGAAAGAAGCTGAGGGATGCTGGGGAAGCATATATTTCACGAAGAGGTTAACCAGTTCCTGCAATAACGCCACCTAAACAGGTGAATGGAAGAATGCTGTATGGAACATAAGGAAACTTTGCAGGCCTAGGCGTAGGTTTTATTTTCTTTCCTGTAAAAATTGAATTTGTTTCGTTCAGCATTATTCCAGAGCATGCTTAAATTTTAGATCCTCTTGATTGAAATTTCTTTCATATTATTTTAATAAAAAATTTATGAAATTTCTATTTTTTAACAAAAGCTTACTACTGGCTGTGTTTGTGGCAGCACACGCCAAAGATAGCTGCAGACGGATTGATTGGCTAAAATCCAGGCAATGTAACTAACGTGGGGTTTTCCACGTGTGATTATCACTATTATTTTCCTAACTTCTATCTAAGATAATGCGGGTGCACCTTGTTTAAATTACTTGCCTCATTCCTAGCTATTAAATTAATCGATTATTAATTTTTGACTTGCTTTGGTGGCTGTGTGGTCTAAGGCATCACTCTTGCAATAGACAGGACTGTCAAAGACAGGTATAATGGGGTTCAAATCCTGGTTGATTGTACTGATGACCATTTTTCCTAAATGGCTTTCTACTCTCCCTATACGCAAATACAGATACATTTCCTCTAAATTCAACCTTACTCATCCTTAACACATTAAAGTGGTTATCAAACATGCGTATAACCTGAACGGATATTAAATTGTGGTGTTTAAAAACTAGTGTCACAAACAATATTAAAATTATCAATATTCAATATAAATGTATTCATTTATTCATATATCTAGATTCACAAATTGTTAATTGAAACTTAGGAGGATAGGTTAGTGAACTGATAGTTTATGATTACAAAGTAACCATGGGTGTGTATACTTCAATTTCTTAGGAAGGGACATTATAAAATACAGCACTATTTGTTAATCAGCGACGTTAAATGGTGTTATCTTATAGATATTTATGAATATGCCCAAAGTGACAGGTGTAGGTCATATAAGTGAACACGCCTAAGTAAATATGGTAAATTGTCTATTATTTTGAAAATGCGACTCTAATGATAGACTACTTTATATTGAATCGATTTCAGGTGCTTAAAGTAAAGTTTTATGTGGGTTACTTCGATACTGTAACTCCCTCAACATAGTGTGGTGTACTGTCCACTTGTAACAAGTGGTTGTAGTCTCTGTAAGAAAAGAGGTTAGAAATAGTAAAATGTGCTTGTAAAATGTGTATTTACTGGTAGAATAGTCACAGTCCATGTAGACATCTCTCCATTCTGAGTTCGGCTGCTTAGCTCTAGAACTTCTTGTACCACAGGAGTCTTGTTGTGATTGGTCAATCTATCAGAGATATAGTGAAACTAGTACAAGGAAGTAGGTCCAATGATCGAAAAAAGCTCGAGGATGGTGACTTCTGCTATCTATGATTGTAGAACATGGTCTCTTATCTTATTCGAAGAAAAAAAATAGTTTTTAAAATATCTTGGTTCTTAGGAAGATATTTGGTCCAAAAAGGGATGAAGCTACTGAAGGGTGGAGTAGGTTATATAATGACGAGTTAAATATTCTGTATTATTCACAGGACATTGTTACGATAGTAATGTCTCGTATATTACGGTGAAAAGGACATGCATCGAAAATGGGAGAATCTAGTAGCTTGTTCATAGTATTGACTGGCAAACTCGATTGCAAGATACCATTGGGAAAACCTAGATACAGATGGGAGTATAACATTAGAATGGGCCCAAAAGAGTTGAGGTGGACTGGATAGAACTACCTCAGGATAAGGAGAGGGTGTAATGAGGTAAACTGGATAGAACTAGCTCATGATAAGGATAGGGTGTAATGAGGTAGACTGGATAAAACAATCTCGAGATAGGGATAGAGTGTAATGAGATAAACTGGGTAGAACGAGCTCAAGATAAGGTATAATGAGGTGGACTTGATAGAACAATCTCAAGATAAAGATAGAGTGTAATGATGGGTAATTGATAGAACTAGCTCAAGATAAGTATATGGTGTAATGAGATTAACTGGACAGAACAACCTCAAGATAGGGCTAGGGTGTAATGATATTGACTGGATTGTACTAGCTCAAGATAGGGATAGGGTGTAATTAGATGGAATGAATAAAACAATCTCAAGATAGGGATAGGGTGTAATGATATGGAATGGATTGGACTAGCTCAAGATAGGGATAGGTAGCGTTTTTGAGTGCGACAATCAATATTCGAGCTCCTAAGGCCATAGAGTAAGTTATTAAGTAGGTAAGAGTGGCTTCTGGAATCGACACTCAGAACTTTTAGGCCTCGATTATGGTGTAAGGGATTTGCTTGTTAGGGAAAGGTTAAAAGAGATTTGCTTGGCGGATAGTGGCAAGCGTTACGATGTCCACATAGAAATAGTCAAGTAAAGAGCAGTCACAATGCAGTGTTGAAGAGCGTTGTTTCATCATTTCTCTGTCAAAAGTCTCTAGGAAATTAATTTCACTAGAAAACTTAGCTCTAAAACATTGTGATAAAGCTAGTGATTATAGATTTTTCTCAGGTCATGATATAACAAAACAAATATTTCTTCCCAAGGTGTTTTCAGAATTCCCGCATTCTTGTGAAGGTGTCACTAGGTTCCCTCAGCGAAGTTATTTGAAACATAGCACTTTCGATGATCCATAAATCATATGTCTAACAATACAACATTCTACACAAATATTATATTACTTCCCTGTACAGTATGTAGCCTCTACGAAGACTAGCTCAACCTCAAACCTTGTGTGCAGTTCTCCATGAGGCTTGCCCTTTACTTTCCTCGTTCCAGGTATCCTTCTTTTTTGAGGGATAAGGGGGTAGCTAAAGAAAAATTCTTCACTATACTAATTTTTTTATATTTCTGTCTCTAAGTGCTGGCGGTTTCTTCCTTAGTTTAGTCTTTATTTCATTTCTTGATCCCTTTTTTGAATTAGAAGGCTCACCACCAATACATGAAATAAAATACTAGAAAACATATTCTGCTACTTATTTAAAGATTACCTACATAGAAGGGTATACAAACTAAACGTAAATCTCGTTTAGTCTGCTTTACCAATAACTTGGAGATTAAGATTCGATTCTCATCCGGGAGTATTTGAGTGTTGTTCTAACAAAACTAGTTCACAATTTCCCTTCACTTTTGAGCTTATATATTTCCTTTACTTCCTTCATCTTTAACCGTGGGCTTAGGGAGGATTTCATTCCAAGGTGGGGGGAGGGGGTTTAAGTTGGCATGATAAGGGGGCTATAGGATGTGAAGCCTTAATATTAGTAAACTCTGATAAAAAATAATATACTTATTTTACATGTGTTTATTCTTGTGACAAAGTATATTTAATATATAGCCTATCTATATTAATTTCCAAACAGATAAAACTTTACATGAGGCTATATAGAGATATTATTTTCACTTTTACTCTACCTCATTAAATGATTCAAATATCAAGGTAGCATACAAACTTACGTTTAAAAAGTCATGTGTAAAATATTGTTTTAGATTGTTTTAAAGAGGAAAACGAGCTTGTCTCTATACCATTGCAAAGCGCCCTACATCTTCCTAAGGCTCCACAGGAATCTCATGATGCACGCTGAGAAGTGCAAGTCCCGTCAAACGATCATTTCCTGTGGTGTTTTTTACATAAGACTTTAATCACCTAAGTGTAGAGAAAGTACCTTCTGGGGTTGCTGTCTATACTGGAAATGTAGCTAAAATTGCAAGAAGTTTTCAAATGTTTGGAAAAAAGCCCACGCTACACTCCACGATAGTTTCACTCTCACCCCCCCTTTTTTTCTTTCCAGGTGGTGAACATGTAATTGTGTTAGGAAGCATAGCACAATAAAAGTTAACAATTTCATATAACTCTAACTCCTCTAAGTCAGTACCTACTATTCGATTAGTGATTAATTTTTGTAGAGAACATATAAGGCGTCCGTGTGTTGAGAATCGGTCTCTGAGATGCTGTGTTATATGGTCCAAGAAAGGAATACAGTCCTCCTAAGATATTCTTCACTTATGGCTGATGGAATGTTGTCACGATAGCACTGCTTATCAACAACACGAGGAATTCGCATTTATTCCCCAATTTAACTCAGCATTTCCTCAGAGTAAGTAAATATTTTATGAAATCTATCATCTGATTTGGTGACCATTGTATGAAGGACATTAACTACAATGTCTACATGTTCACATGCAGTGACTAAGTAACAGTCAACTCGTTGTAGGTACTTGCAAAGTGGAAGTGTGATAGACAATACCTTTGCTGCAGCATTCAATGCTGTGACGAACTGTTCTTTCACAACTGTAGCTAAAAGCTGGTCCGCTCTCTGAGTGGTTTCTTGATTGAGTGCCCCCTCTAACTCTTGTAATGCATGCACATTTGGAAGATACATTTCTTGGAGACTAGCAATTGAGTCATGTTTTTACACCCATCTGGTCTCACACATGGCAATGAGTGTTGCATGTTTGTTATCAAACATGTGTTTCTTTATTTGTGCATATAAGATTTCAGAGCTCTGGTGTGAGGATCTGAAATACACACAAACTGATATGACTGTTCCTATACAGTTTTTAATCGGCGTAACTTTGCAGGCATTATCTAAAGCCAAATTCAATGAATGGGCACTGCGATGAACATAAAGGGCACGAGGATGTATGTCTCGTATATACTTTTGAGCTACATGCAGGTGACCACTCATTCCAGCAGCACCATCATACCCCTGACCAACTATATTGTTAAGGCTTAAGCCATTTTTCTCCAAACGGAGCAAAATTGTAGATGCCAGTCCTTTTCCTGTAAGATAAGTAACCGGAGTAAATTCTAAAAAGTCTTCTCAATTTAATCATTTTTAGCACAAATGTATCGTAGACAGAGATACATTTGCTCTCTCCTACTTACATCTGAGGTCTCATCTGCTAGGATGGTGAATGCTCCGGAGGCATTAATATTTTCCACTTTCTTTTATTTTATTATGTTCCCACATATTTCTATCAATAAATTCTGTATTGTTGGACTGGTGTACTGAGCATTAAAAGCACCACACTATAGGTGTTTTTGAAACCCTTATTTCCAAAATCAACACGGAACCTCAAAATAGCACGAAATACTCCATCGTTCTCAGTGGGGTCATTGGTGAGAACATTTCCAGAGTTCACTCAACCATGTAGCGGCAGTTCTTGTCTACCACATAAATTTATGGTCTCAACAATTGATTTCAACTTTGATCTGTTCTCATTGGCCTGCCTGGCATGCTCAGAAATCATCTGGTGAGAAAACTTAACTAGCTTCCCTTCTGTAACGCGGAGAAAATTTTCTGCCATTTCTTGATATTTTATATGGTAGCCTCGACTTATATAATCAGAAAACATTTCTTTAACTTTTTTGTATTTTCGAAAGGCTTTGTCACCAAACTTCCAAGGTTTTGATGACTTCCTTTTCCAACGGATTGCTTGGAAAATATCACACAAAACTTACAGAAGACACCATTTTCCTTTATGGTAAAAATGAGCCAAGGAAACAATTCCATCCAACTTTGTTTGGAACCTAAGTGTCTTGGATCTTCGGGATCAACGGGAAAAATATAGTCTTTAGGGGGAATCCAAGAAGATACAAGCAATTTTTCTCTCTGGAGATCGGTCATAGTTTTATTCAAATAATCTCTGATGGCATTATCACTCCACACTGACAATGAATCCTCATTATATTTGGGTTAAAAACAGTCACTATCCCTATAAGTATTGCAATCAAGGGCGTGGCCACTAGTAGCATCTAATTTGTTAGAAATAGAGGTCACTACATCTATTGCAGTCCTCCACCATATCGCCGCAGCAAAGGAGGGCAACATCGTAAGGCCAGAGCCGAACAGTATAAAATTTTCAAGGCCCTTCTCACACCTGCCCCTTTCCTTTATCCAGTTACATCACCATCCCCCATTCCCCCACAACCTGCCTATCAGCTACGACCCCTCTCTCCTCCCCTTCCACCGTACCTACTTTCTAACTACAAAGCCCTTACCCTCAAGGACCCACGGCAGACACATATTAAATGTCTAAAAAATAAAAAATTGCAGCAACGACTCCGTGACCTGGGCCTGGACGATTCACCGCCACCTCCCCCGAAGAAGAACGACACAGTGAAAGTACTGTGAGAAATACACTCGAGAGAAGAAACTCCAAATATGCAATCATTGGGGTCAGTAATTTTGTTACTCAGCAGGGCACTAGTGCTGGGTGCAGATGGAACACAAATGATCAAACCAGAAGAACTAGGTTTATTTTCAATATAAATATATGAGAAGTGTTCATTGTTCTAAGGAACATATTATTGATTACTAATTATTAACAAGTTATTTAAATTTTGACAAATAAAGTAAAATATTATAATCGAGGTAGAATCGATCTCGTGAAGACCTGAGCTTCAGGTAAGCACGTTATTAAGTCTGCTAGAGTGGATATAAAGTTAGAGGACGGTTTAACTTTTTCTCATATAACCTGAGAACATTTTGAGACAGCAAACTTAGATGCAAACAACTGGAAGATGGTTTCCTAATAAAACTAAACAAATCGTTTTACAAGATGCACTCAATACAATAATAGTGTGTACTTTCTGTTACGTATCTTGTATAATGGCGTGTTGTGGCATCTTATCGCCTCAATCCTTTGGCACGTCATGGTTTTACAATGTTGTCGGATTTAAAACTCAGTCGCAAGCGAAACAACGCTACACCTACTCGCACGACAGTAGAAACCTTTCAAAATTAGCTCTGTTTTAGTATAGCCTGCGATTTGCGAGTTTGCTCCCTAGCGAGTATTTTCGCGAGTTTCAAAATTAGGTTTCCAGGAGAGGGGTATAAAAACGAAGTAAGGGGACCTTAAACGGAAGGGAGGGGGGAAAGTAAAATAGCCTGACTAAAGGGAAAATTAACTTTTAAAGTAAATAAATTTGTTTAGTGGCTAGTGAGTGAAACTTTAATAACTGGCTGAACTTAATATAGAGAAATATTAACTTTTAAACTGATTAATATAAACAATTAAATAACAAGTCTGCCTATTTATTGCAAACATCTTAGTGTAAAAAGTACTAGACTACAGAATTAATATTAATTTAATTGATTATAGTTAATACAAAATAGAATGGTTATTACTATATGTGCAATTGTGCATGCTGACTTATTTAAACACGCAATTACTGAACACACAAAAAGCTTTTAGAAATTTTGGGGAGTTTGAACCCCCTAAGCCTCTCCCCCCCCGTCCATGTCTTCAACCTTTTAATATTCTGATGAATTAACTTTTAATTTGTAAAATCTAGAGCTATTTATATTCATATTTCATGATGGGAATTCTTAGATTATATATAACTTAAACATGTATGTTGTCTTGTGCAAATAAAATATTGCTCTCAAAATAAGAGCTAGGTCTATTTAAAAATATCCAATGCATATGACAACATTTTTCAAAGTAATCTATTCATAAAACTACATTAACATTTTTCTTTTGAATTTTTTTAATAAATGGAAGTCACGTTGAGATACTTTTTAAAAGAACCAGGTTTTTTACTTGTAAATTTAAAAATAATTCTTCATATAAGACTTATTTATTCTAGGTATGTTGTATATAGCTTTGAATGAAATTCTACATATTTTCAAACATGTTTTATGTATATAAGATTTCATCTTTAATAGCGACGAAAGCATATCGGAAATGTGTTTTAAACCTGTCTGTAATTTTAAATCCTCTATCGCTGTCTTTTCCTGCCCCACTCCTTCACTTCAACCCCCGACACAACCCCGCATCCCTCCAAAAATCCTTTTGAGCTAGGAGAGAGCATCTATCGACCGAATGGTATATACCACCCCCGCACTTTAACGCATGCGCACTAACACCTTTTACCCATTTCCCGCAGACACATCGCCGGCGTTTTCCGTGTCGTCCCCTTTACACTATCATGTTCACAGACACATTTCAAACACAAATCATTGTCATTTTTACTTATATTCATTTTTTAATTGAAATAGACTTGTATTGTTGTATTATTATTATTATTATTATTATTATTATTATTATTATTATTATCATTAGCTTATGAAATTAAATATAATAGGTTACAATATAGTCGAGAATATTTTTTTCTTATCAAAAAACTTCCAGCCATTTCTATAGTTCGGCACCCTTGAAGAAAGGTATAGTATCTTATGGTTCTGAATCAAAGAAAGAAAAGGTCTTCAACTATGACTTAGTACAGGGCTGTCCAACTTGAAGTTAACTAAGAGCCTCATTTTATATTCATAGCCAATTTTACGAGCCACACACGTGTAAATTAGGCCTATACAGTACCAACAATGTTTTTTATTTGATTTTCTTGGACAGGAAACCCGTTGAGTTTTTACTAAGCTATTTTTAAGTATGCAATTAATTGTTCTGAATTCTATAATCTAATTTAATTAATATTTTGTAATTGTTTTGATAACTGATATGGCCTAATACCTAATTGAGAATATTTGCATATTTAAGGAAAATGATGGGTATAGAAACATTCATTCAATAGTAATTCTAATAAGATACCAAACATAAAAAACATACACTAAATGTATTTGGAAACAAAAATTTGCACACATATCTAATTTCAGTGCTCGCTATTTTCAATTTTAGGATAAATTAAAGAGACGAGTTTACATGATAGGCCTATAGACTAATGACTAATATATTACATTAGAAGTATTATAATAATTTATATACAACACAATATAGGAAATAGTACATAGAATAAATTTCATACAATTTAAGTCTGATCATGTTTACGGAAACCCTGAATAACTTTTTTTTTTTAACTTTTCTAATATGTTGAGGACCACACAAAATATAATTCCGAGGGCCATATGTGGCCCACGGGCAGCCAGTTGGAAAGGTTTGAGTTAGATAGTCAGGGCATTGTGTGTCAGACGATGTCTAACCCCGTTTCAGTCCTTTGTTCGTATTCCAATAGGGATGGATCATTTAAACTTGTATGTGGTTACGTAATTCATAGATCACTCTAAGTTTAGTCCCAGGTTGATATCATTTGAGAAACTAAAAAAAAACATGAATAATCTATTATTTTGTTTTGATTTGTTCAAGAATATTAGCTGTAAAACTCTAATTGTTTGAAGGGAATTTCTAAAAAAATAAAAAAAAAGATATAAACACAAGACCAATAAACTTGATTAAACCATAGCCTCAGAAGGAATCAAACTAGACTCCAAATTACCTTTGATCCACTACTTTAACAACCTAGTCACAAAGACTTTCATTTCATTCGAAAACTATTAACGTTCTCAGAATATTCTTCACTTGATTAATTTAAATAAATATTCCTAATACACTCCAATCTCACCTAACTGACTGAAAACAATCCTTAAATGCCTTTCTAAAAATAGCATATAAGAAACAAGAACAAACACAATTTTGAAACAAGTTGTGGTTATTTTAGAGAGTGGTGTCCAGAAACCTTTACATAAACAAGTAGGTCAAATGGGTTCAAACCTTTACATCCTACAACACACGCTATCGATCCCTGGTGGCCGACATAAACACTAATTACTTTTCTCAAGTTTCATTTAGTACGAAAGTTTGGGTTATTATTCTTCATATCAGATATAGGCTCTAGCATAACGTGGGAGATTGAACTTTCCACTAATATTTAAAAAAATCCTCTAAACAAAGTGCTACAGTTGAAAAAGTATTTTAATTGTTATTGTTACTAACATCTGTTCTTTATAAAATATATTTCTAAAGTACTTTTTTAAACAGGGATCTATAATATTAATATGCATTAAGCTCGATCATAGCTTAACAATACGGTATATTACCAAATTATTGAATAGCTAAAGTGTTCCACAAATAAAAATTAACTTAAATACGACATTGTATGTTAACAAATTGTGTTCACAAATAAAAGAGTCAATGCATGTCTTCTTTGAGGGTTGCTACTATATTATTGACCTAAAGGGTCACTTTAATTTGTTATGGCTTATTGGTTATTGAAGCTCAAATCTATTAGCTAGTGTTATTTTGGATATGTTATAATTTAGAATATTTTCAGTTTTATCTTAGTTTCTTGAGATATTCTGTTGCACAGTATATGTTTATTTTGGAGCCAATTAAATACCTGAAAGATCACTTAAACATAATTTAAACTAGACTTAGTTACATTGTTTAAATTTTAGTAACTAAATGTAAGGTAGTTATATTTATGAGGGATAAATGTTGGCTATCTATAAGTCAGGTATTTGTGACAAAGGAAAGAAAATTAGCTATATGTAAGTTGGATACTAGTTACAAAGGAAGAAAAGATGGCTATATGAAAGTCAGGTGAAGGAACGTACCTAAATATCTTCTTCTACTATCCTGAGCTATTAGGTACCGTTATCTACCAGTAACTGAAAGCGTTATGCTGGGGGTTAAAACATTAATATTGTGTTTCTATGGTGCAGTTGCATGATTCAGAGCCGTAATGATAAGCCATACCCCTCCCATAGTCAAACCTATCTCTTAGCTATCTCTTATACCGTAGTTAAGACAGCGGACCACTTTTTTTAAGTTAACAATTAAAAGTGTGGTAGGGTGTATAATAAAGCAAGATAAAAACCATGAACATTTGACAAAATGACAATTATAATATAATAGTACACTTCTACTCCTTGTACATGTTTAAAAATATGTGATATCAAATTGAAATTTAAAATGTCTTTGGAGAAAACCATCAGGTTAGATATTAACCTTCATCCTTAAAACATTTATAAAAACCATTTATACAATATTTAGATTGATATAAATAATCATAAATAGCATTGGATAAAAATAATAAAATCCATGGAACGAAATGGGCAGGATAATTAAATTTGAAAGTATTGAGTAATGGAATTATTCAGTATACATAAGTGGTTTACAAATTAATAACTTATTGAAAATCAATTTAAACGGTGATACGAAGTCTTAACATGTATTGGGTTCCCTTCCTCTCTTATACATTGAACAGGCTTGGAAGTGTTGTGCCTGGCAAGGAAATTTGTATGGTTTATCTTTACGGCTCTCACAGTTGTGTCATTATATGACATTTTTGAAATAACAATATCAGAAATTTCGAAGAAAAAACGACCAGTCGAGCTAAGGTATGTGTTTTGCTTTTTAATCAACATGATCATGACTTGTAGATAATATTACCTCTTTGTATTTATTTGACCATCAATTATCTTTATTCATTTAAAAGTAGGGGTGTCATATTTTTATTCTTAATTTCATCCAGGTGATAATATTTAGATCCCTTTTCTTTTGTCAACTAATTTACTTTTCATTTTGCCTCATATTGCATTCGCCAATGTTAAGACACGTAGTTCCTAGGATGCAGATAGCATAATGTGGTGCTATTACTAAAGTTAGAATAAAATAAATGTGTTTGGAGATATTTTAAAAATCTTACTATGTACAGTACATAAAGTCACACTCAAATATTATATGGAAAGTAAATAATGATGGATAAATTAGTAAAATAGAGTAAAGTCTTAAATCTCGTTCTTTTTACTGAGATTGAAGAAGAGTTGGTGAAATAGTATATAGGCTAGTTATGGAGAACCATATCTTTTTATTTATGAAAACTAGCCATTAAGAACCAACTACAACACCCATTTTCAAACGAAAAAATGTTGACAGATAAATATGGCTTTCACGAATATTTTAAATATATTCTCAATAATCTCTTCGAAAACCTCAATTAACCAGTTCTATCAGTGAGGAAGACTTCACGCCCTAAAAAACTCTCTGTTAAATGTATTTGAATCCTAAAGGCCAAACAATAATATATCATCCAATAAATAGGTTATTCGATGTTGATGGAACTTTAAATACAAAAGAAGCAAAGTGGTCACCCGCTGATATTAGTCACGTGGATGAGTGCCTGTGGCATGTTTGTTTTCTCGTTAGGTGTGAGTGTTACCCATATTAATATGAAGAATGATTTATATCAGTAGTCACCAAGTGGCGGACCGCAGATACATTTTTAAGTAACTTGAAGAGATAGCGATAAACAGAAGAAATGATGTTATTTTGGTGGTGGGCAGTTGGTAGGCATGGAAGGCCAGCAATAATAAATAAGTAAAATAACAAAAAGGAAAGAAAATCACGTTTTTAAACTAGCATAGTCCTATAAGGCTTGAATTTGAGTCACTGTTAAAGTTTTTCCAGACCGTGGAGGTATGTCATGTTTTTAAAACGGACTTCGAACAAAAATAATTGGGGACCCCTGATGAATATGATGAATCTCTTCCTGGAACAGTAAATAAAACTTATATGTAATTTATCCACACACTTCTTTACTATTGTGAAACCTTCACTTTTTGATACCATGGTTCTTGTATCAGATTGTAGCTACGTATGTTATAAACACATAAGTTACAAGCATATATAGAGCTTTTGGAGTGACCACTGACCATTGTATGCTTACTACCTCACTGTAGATACCACATGAAGTATCTTTTATGAATCCGTTCAAAACTTATCACTACCAGTAAATATATAATTGGCTATAAAACAACCCTGTTTTATTAATAGAAAATTTTCAAATTGTAGGCCTAATGGGAAATGCTTGTTTGAAATCAGATATAATAAAAGTAGCAGCAAATTAATTCCGTGAAACTGATATTTTAACCCCATGAAGATAAATGTTTTCCATGATTGTTACATCATCATAGGCTAAAGGAAAAAGATGTCGGAAATGGTTATCACTCTTTCAATTTACCAGCAGGAATATATCCTCTTTCAACAATCTTAAATAATAAAACTGATCAACAGCATGCATTAAATGACAAAGATAAAATTGACAGAAAAAAAAATTTCATTCGAATGGAAGGAGAATAAACCTATTTAGGAAAACATTTCCGATGAACACCAGGCCAGGCTTTGAACACTTACCTCGCAATACCCTGAAGCCATATTAAAAGAGGTTGACGCCTTTTCCGACATGTCCACCGATGTGGGGAGTATATATTGGCTGGCGTTAAGAGTTATATATATATATATATATATGTATATATATATATATGTATATATATATTATATATATATATATATATATATATATATATATATATATATATATATATATATATATATATATATATATATGTATACATACCCAAATCGGTGGACAGGTTGGAAAAGAGTAACATACAGAGATGTATTGCACTCAAATAGTGCTAGATGTAGTACTTTGGGCACAGGGTGGTTTTGGACACCTCAGTGATAGATCATTGGCATACCAATCCGATGTTATGGGTTTCATCCCCTTTTCCAGATATCATGTTTCAACATGTATCTAAATTTTGTTTGGAACAACGCATATTTATTTCAGTTTATTAATTGGTATTTTTCTTTTTAAAGTTGCTGATTACAGGAAATCAAATAATAGATGGAAATAAAATATCATGGAAATATAAAATAGATTCAAGGGGGCTATATTTGTGTATCATATTGAGTCTTATAAATTAAATGTATTATTGTTAAAATAATATTTAATTTCTTTCGCCACGCATGCTTCGATGAACTCAGAAAGATAAGCATAATAACTTTAAATTATATGAAGACCCTTTAGACCACACCATTATTTTAGCCGTGTATTAAACATACGGATCCAAGCAATTTACTAAATATACGTGAAAAGGAACAAATAAGAATACCAATTAATAAAACAATTAAAAACCAGTAGTAGCCTCGATAGTTCTTAGAGTTATGTACGACACATTGCTCTATGCAAGACTGGGTGAGAGACTGCTACGACACACTGGTGATCAATGTCTCGATAGTACTAACAGGACTCTGGGATGTTTGTGAAACTCTCCCGGCTCTCTCAAATAAGCCAAAACTCTGGATGGGAGGATTGTTGGAACCCGTTTCATTTTCGTAGAGGGACTAATACATGCCTTGATACACAGTGTCTTCTATTCATAGTGCAGAGTTATATAGGGTGCATCAACAATGATTCTTAGACACCTGTTAAATATATTATTTTATTCTTAACACAAAAATACAAACTTATTTGCTACCCTCCACCTTGTTAACCAATGTACCTCATACCCAGTTGACACCATGTCAGGTAGCTTGTTCCCCATCCTAGAACCATATAAATATATATACTAGTATAAAGCCACATGGCTGACTCACTCACTCACTCACTGACATTAATGTTTACCCACTTTCAGATGAGCTAGAAGCTTGAAGTTTGGCAAACTTATAGCTTCTAGCCTGTAACCAACGAAAAAATTCCAAAAAATTAAAAATTATAGTTTTTAACTCCCGAAAAAAATTCAAAATTGCGGAGCAACTTTAAAGTTGGTGCAGTATATACAATACAATATCGGTAACTTTAATATGTTACGCTGGAGTTTACATCCACTTGCAAAGAAAACTCACTGGGGGTTTGAGGGTGGAGCCCCCAACGAGCAAACCGAGTAAATATATATATCACACACTCTACACTCGTTCTATCACTCAATGACGCATCTTAGTCCTTACTACTCTGTAGCTAGATTACTCGAGCAGAAATTATATTCACAAATGCCAGAAACTAAGTAGTCTTTTAACGTAACTGGATGGAGCTGTATCGAAGTTGGACAGAATCCACTTCGGTGGCCACATGGTCTAACGCGCTACTCTCGCAATATACTAGACTGCCGATGACGGGGAGATTGAGGTTCGAATCAGTTTCAGGTGAACTGAGGGTGGCTTAACCAAAATAGTTTTCCATTATCCCTCCATACTAATGCGAGTGCACTTCCTAAAATAATTAATATAGCCTTCCTAATCCCTAAAACCACTGGCGTGGTTAGTAAATAAGTGTATAGCCCAAACGTGTGGTAAGGGGAACTACCCCAACGGTCACCAGGGCTTGGTTGGTCAGTTAGGTATAAGTGTTTCCACTGGTTCCACACCTTCATACTCACTATTACTCTCATACTCACTCTCACCCTCATACACACTATCAGCTTCATACACACTATCAGCTTCATACTCACTATCATCCTCATACTCACTATGACCCTCATACTCACTCTCAACCTCATACTCACTACCACTCTCATACTCACTCTCAACCTCATACTCCCTATCACCTTCATACTAACTTTCACCCTCATACAAACTCTCACTATCACCCTCATACTCACTATCACTCTCATACTCACTCATACTCATTATCACCCTCATACTCACTATCACCTTCATACTCACTCTCACCCTCATACTCACTATCACCCTCATACTCACTCTTAACCTCATACTCCCTATCACCTTCATACTAACTTTCACCCTCATACAAACTCTCACTATCACCCTCATACTCACTCTCACACTAAAGAGTCTCTACAGAAAGGATGTACGATTAGTACTGTACACTCGAGGTTCCCCTTGGTAAAAGTACATTAGTACTGTACACTCGAGGTTCCCCTTGGTAAAAGTACATTAGTACTGTACTCTCGAGGTTCCCCTTGGTAAAAGTACATTAGTACTGTACACTCGAGGTTCCCCTTGGTAAAGGTACATTAGTACCGGTTGATCTTCCCACTACTGGGCCACGGGCGATCCAGCCCAGATGCGCAATATTATATACATAATATATTGCTGGCCATAAATGTATGTTACTATTTTTTTAAATGTTCTTCCAAAGAATCCTACAATACATTCTCGCTAAACAGAAAAACACACCCTTTTGTGAGGAAGGTGGGGGGTGGTTGGCATCTTCCAGGTCAGTGAAATGCACCGGCAGGTTCATAGATATGCTCAGTAAGCACACAAGAGGAACCCCTTACGACTGTGGGAGACACGATATTAGAACATTAAAAAGTGTTTCAAAATATTTGGATTTATGAATTTAAATTTAATTTTGATCTAGCTTTTTGTTTCTTTAGATAGACTAACCCAACAATAATACTTTACATCTATATCTAGGTAATTAAGTAAATCATAAATGTAAATTATTTTTATATACTTTTTACTATATAAATACATTATAATACGTGATTTTTAGAATAATTTTCATGATAATATACATGTTTATATATACAAATGTAGCTCTAAAGGAGCTGTGCCTATGTAGGCTCGAGCCTTAAATCCATTAATGCTGAAATGATTCCATATGTCTAAAAAACAAACGTAGATCATATGTATATATAAATATATATATTTGCATTGAATTAATTTTTGTAAAATTGTCAAATCTCAGAAAAGTTTCCTATGGCATTCCTAGTGTATGGACATTTCTAGAAACATAATTAATGTGGATGCATACGTTCACCGAAGAGAAAGAGCAGAACTAAAATATCAGCTATGAGCTAATCCAAATAAATTAGTGCAAAATGTATGGTTACTCTACACTTGTAGAACTAATCTCTGCTCTGTACGAACTTTTACATACATTTACCTACGTAGATCAAATTAAATTTCAAAACAAATCGATTAATAAGCTAAAAAGCTAGACACATACAGACAGCTGTGTCCACTGTTAAGAGGAGATTTGAAATCACTTATTAAATGGATTGCGGGTGTGTCGTTCTTGTTTAGCTTTAATTTGTTTCACGATATAGCTTATTAATACGAAAATATCCATCGCTACATTAATCTAAAATAAGTGTTTATCAAATAGAAAAAAAATGCTGATAATGAGTTGGGTTTTTTTTTATCGCAAAGCATCAAGGCCAACATATTTATAAATATCCTGTTATTGCTGGCTAATGAATTGCTGCGTTACTTAGGCAAACTATTCTCGCTATTTTTGGTGAACGTGTGATAATCAAGTTTAAGGTGGTAGCTTAGAGGTCGCGAGTCAAGGTCAATGTTTTTGCCATTTTTATACAAAAATACATTTTTTTGCTGAAATAAATCAATTATTATTGCTCCAGTAGAAACATTGAGCTTAATTTTCTTAGCATAGTGACCTCAACAGTTCTTAAATATCTGTCATGAGCATAGCGGCATTAAATGAGAAATGTTTTAAATGAAGAGAAAAAGTTGACTTTAAATTCCAGGACACCCCCCTTTACGGATATTCAACAACTGTAAATATCACTATGTGTTGAAAATTAAACTTTTCCTTTCTACTGGAGCAATAATATATTTATTTTTACAAAAAAATGTTTTGATAAAAAAACTGCGAAAACATTGGCCTTTTTTTCTCGTTCCCTTCATCCTCATCTTAAAGCTCAGCAAATTGCTCCATATTTCCCAAATACTACAAGATTATAATAACCCCTTGTAAACACCCTTATTACTTCTTGTGTGAGTCTACACACACTCCCATGTATTATTTATATGATGCAGCTTGCGTGCACTTTATGAACCGACTGATTGTATCAGGACACGAGAATTTCTATGAGCGAGAGCGAAAAGGGCATACCAATTTGCCGTAAAGGTATTTACATATATTTTCCATAGTTCCTTTATATGCCACAATCGACATGGGACTGACGGCTTTACCTCTCCTAAGATGGAAGCAATGCTATGGATTTTCCTCGCCAAAGAAAAATACGTCGACAAAAGCAAGGTTTTAACCGACGAACATCGGGTCATGAGGTGAGCACTTTACCCCGAGACCAATGAAGTCAACCATTCACTCGCGCACACACACACACACACTCGCTCACACACACACACATACACGCACACACACACGCTCACACATGCACAAACGCGCACACACGCATACATACACATGCACACACGTGAAAAATCATGCTCACATACACACACACACGCACACACACACATACACGCAAGCACGTGCGTTATTCGAAGGTAAAACTTGACCACTCACTCATGTCATGCTTCTTGCATATCTCAAGTTCCTAACTTTATCTTCACCCTGGGGGTTCCTACTTACATTTCCGCTCTTTGAGGTTTTGCTACACACTCTCTTTTAGAGGTGGCTTCATTCCTCGCACTATTCTAAGTCCATCCACAGGATAAAATAACATTCACAGAAGAGAAAATGTGCACACAACTTTCATACAAAGAACCATATATAACACATTTAGAAGCTACTAGATCTACTTTAATGTATTCGTACGTCAGATAATTTCATATTAATCTGTCACTTTCGAAACATATTATTAATACCTCTAAAATAACACTATTAATGTTAGACAATTTTATATCAATTTTGTCGGCAAAATGTATGTATTTTCTAAAAGGCTATTCAAATGGAAATTTGACCAAAGCTCGTGTTTTTTATTATTCTTCAAAAAGTTGGACCTAGAAGCGTTCGTTCTCTCTACTTCCTTTTAATTATAGAACATCCCCCATAAATAATTTGATAATAATAATCGTAGCATAATGTGCGCATGTATGAATATTGAACAAGAAATGAGGTTGATACATGCCCGTACCTACGCTACTTAGAGAGCGACTTGGATGTAAACTTTACATAATTGTGTTCATGGACGTAATTTTCTGACACGACATCATCCAACAAGAATGCGGGGAAAATTTATGGACGTGGCACCCTCTAACTTTGGTTGTGGTAGAAATTTCCAGATTTGGAAGGAGCTTATCTCGGATGTATGCGGGTATAATTCATGTAGGCCAGCTATAGCATCGAGTGTGGCAGGAAATATTGGAAGCAGAACGTTCTA
This sequence comes from Timema bartmani, assembly GCA_902151455.1. Lineage (NCBI taxonomy): Eukaryota > Metazoa > Arthropoda > Insecta > Phasmatodea > Timematidae > Timema > Timema bartmani. The sequence goes on along the minus strand of CABFWB010000640.1, from coordinate 117,021 downwards.
AGCCTCAAATTCATCAGAAATTTCTTGAGGTTGCATGATATAACCTCAAATATGACAGGAATTCTTCTTATCAATACGAGCCACACCTCTTATTAAGCAAGAATTGAATGAGGTTTACATAATCTATCCTTAAATGTGGGAGGAGTTCTTGGGGAAAAAATACGTTATAAACCTTAATTTCAGCATTATTACTAGAGGTTCCACGCTGTAAACTTGACTGCAGCAGGAACTCTGGGAAGCAGCACGCTCTAAACTACAAATTAAGCAGACATCTCTGAAGGTTGCACGTACTATCCTTCAAAACGCCAGGAATTCTTCGACTCAACACGTTCCATCCTTCGATGTCGTAGGACTTTTTTCCTATGAATAAAAACATACACGTAAACAACATAACATGGCTAAAAGAATAAAACTAATGAAAATGAAAGTCTAAATATGAAATCAAGTGAAAACTCATAAATGGTAGTATAAGCCGGATTCAACCGGATGTATTTATTTGATTCCAATTTGACTTTGAGCTGTTACCCAATCTCCTTATACAATTTATGGTACAACAGATTATCTTCCTCGTCAACCTTGGTTTTTAGTGTTCATTTGCATGGCTTGATGATCAATATTGTCGTGATCGTCTCGTCAACACCTAGCACTCCAGTGTGCTACTCACCTCATTAATAGAATACAGAATGCTCATCAATGGGAAATGAGAAGAGGGGAGACCGGTGAGATGTAATGTCCGCCACCTCTTAGCTATTAATTGCAAACTGTTCTCAAGCCATCAACAGTTCCATTGCATACACCTTTGACTTTATATAACTAACTTCTCTGGTTGTCCCATATGACAAGGTTTCAATGTATACTTCACTAAGATTGGAACCAAAGTCTCTCGCAAGCAGACCCACCCTTATCAGATGTAGTGCTCTGGGTAAACTTAATTTGTGGGGCCCCAAAAGTATAATCAAAAATTTTTATATTTTATTAAAATTTGTTAAGCAATTTGCACCTATATACTAGTTTTTAGCCATTTAAGATATCAGGAAATGCCCCAAGGGGTAAATAAATATAATAATTGGTGCTTAAAGCCGTGTTTGCATATATATATATCCCCAAACATTTGATAGGTTTTCTTCCCCAACTAACTTGATCTGTATAAAGATACTAAGAACCACTTTGCCAAGTTTTATTTAAATCGGTTGTTGCGTTCATAAGTTATCATGAGACTTATCCACCACAGACAGACAAATTCAAATAATTGTAGGTGGAATTAAAACGAATAAGTATAGCTATAGCTTCACTAGTTTGGTAAATCAAATCATATGATTATGTTTTTACTTGTTTTTACTCTTTGTCAATATTTGTTAGATCGCCTATACAGGGAATCTACTATACAAGCACGCAAGCAAAAATTTCCCTCCTCAACTGTTTTTTTCCCTAAGTGGGCTAAGAAAGCACTGGGGACTCTCCAAGTATTGGGGCCCTGTGTGGCCGCACCGTTTGCACACCCCTCAGAACGGACCTCTTCATAAGTCTGAAACACAATCATGGCCAAGTCTCGGAACACCATGGACTTAATTTTCTCGTTGCATGAATTCATTTCCTGGTGCTATCAAAAAGCAGCGTGTCAGACTCTTGAGAGGCTGTCTGTCCACTTTTGAGTGACGGTTAATTGACTGGGTGTACGGCACAATGAGATAGTGAGAGAGGGTTAGGCGGAGAGGAGTCAAAGCGGTTTATTCACCAAGAGGAGGGAAAGTGGTAAGTTACCTCCCAGCTCCCACCCCCATACCACTTGACAAAGATTAATGACGGGGCTAAAGTAATTATAGAGGGAACTGTTGTTGGCGAACCACTTCAACTTCAAATTAAAACCATCATCATAGGAGCAATTTTTTGTCTGTCCCGATTAACTACAAGCAGTGTCCTTTTGGATTTGATAGAGTAGTTCAAATACATACTGGATGCTTCGAAGAGCAGGTTGAAGGGTGTGGTTTATTAAAAACAGGAAGTAGCAGGGTCTTACAAATGAAGATGTCCCAAGAAGCGTGTGTGAGAAGAGAACCATTTTAGATTTGATTCTTCTGTTTAAAACAAACTGTAACGAACACATTCTTAGGAAGAGCTTTCTTCTGCATGATGTCATAGAAGGGAAGGTTGAGGAAAAGAGGATCTCAGGAAGAAGGATTCAAATATTAGATGAATTAAAGGTAAGAAGAAAACTCTGGGACCTGAAGGAGGAGGCAAAGAACAGGACTCATTGTCACTCTAAGTTCACTAATAGACCCATCTTTAGACATAACACAAAGTAATAATAATAATACTAATGATAATAATGATAGGAGCTTATAACCTTGGTCTGTAAAATATATACTTAAAACGCCAAAAACTGATAATGAAACTATGTTATTTACTTCTTAATTTTAGTTTTACGATTCTGCATGAAATATCTAAGCCGTTGGTTCTCAAAGTGGAATACGTATCCTTACTTTCCTCTAAGGGAACCTAGGTGCCTATAGGGGTGTCAAAATTTGTATTAGTTTCAGTGCGATCACTGATTGTTTAACTGTTTTTTCAAATCAAACAAGTAAAAATCATGTATTGAATTCTTAGTTTCTGAAATATTCTTTTGTTTTAAATCTGAAGATAGAACTAGGCGTTCACGTCCACCTTCTTAGTCAAAAGGCTGAGGTTTTAGCCTACAATGAATAGATCAAATCAGATTCAGTAACCTACACACATCCTACTTTTACGGAGATTTCAATTGCGTAGAATCTTAAATGAGCTAGAAAAAATCTTAAGAACATATTATATAGCCCGTGTATATTTTGTGTCATTTTATTTTTACGTATTTTTAAACAAACTTTGTTACACATAGAGGGAACCAAACTATCCCTTAAATATATATTTTATCGGATTATTCCTGACCAAAATTATTACATAATTAACGATTCCAACTAAGAAGGAGAATACTTTTTTACATTGTATCAATAAAGCTGATTTTATTTTATTTTTTTGTAAAAGAGAGGAAATCAAAAATTCATAGAAAAATCCAGAGGAAAGCATATTGTACCAATTTAAGAGCCATTGATCTAAATAGCTTCCAAACATATGTTGAAAAATTACACTTTGCCTTAGGAATAAAACCGTGTATCTTGGGCTTAATGCTCACCTAATGATATGACCAGGTACGTTTCGTGCTCAGAGTCATCGGACATTTGTTGTTTTACGGTAGAGTCTATGTTGGACGTGTGAGAGCGACCTATTTTCAGTCATCAGAATACACGCTCCAATGGTTCGTGTTCAGCTTTATGTTCTGTCTGAAATTATTTGTTTGTTTAGGCATTACATCTCCACAAAATATACTACAATTAATAAATGATGAGTGATGTAAAAGTATTAGTGCAGAGTTAACATTGATAGCTCTCAGGGGTATAGCATTGTCTTGATATGTAAAAGGACCAAGGTTCCATACACAAGACCAGGTGCTATTTTCTAACACATCCTTACGCGATATAATGGAATGGCATTCAACCGAATTCTAGTTTTATAATATTTTCTTAACACTGGTTTATTTAAGATGGGGTGCTAGTAAGCGTGAGCTTATCGCATTAATTTTGCAGGTTTTATAGCAGAAATATTTTTCGGCCAAAATAAATCAAATATTTCTTCTATAGAAAAAGAGTTTATATTTCTGCACATGATAATCTCAACAGTTCTTGTATATCTGTCATGAACATAGCGGCATTTGGTGACAAACTTTTTAAATGAATAGAAAAAGCTGTCATTCAATTCCAGGACAACTTTGACAGATATTTAAGAACGGTTGAGATTAGCATGTGCAGGAAACTAAACTCTATGTTTCTATAGAAGAAATATTTTATTTATTTTGGCCAAAAAATATTAGTGATATCAAAACTTAAAAAATACTGCCCTAAGCTCACGCTTACTAGCACCCCAGTTTAAGCACACAGCTTATACGGCAATATAATGTCAAACACTGTTGTTTATGCTCAGTACAAGTAAGCAATGTTAGAATAGAGAAATGCGTAAACTACTCTGTTATTTGACACATTAGCTAAGTCGGTAATATGTCTAACTACTGGATTAGATTACCGTATGGCTAACAAATTTATAATTTTTGATATGTGTAAGTCCTCTTTCACAATTCTGAATTGACGGCCGGGGGATGAGTTGTGTGTCTGTTATAGATTAGCTTTAATCGGACACGAAATATCACAATGTTAAGGCCTGTAGTAACCATTAGTTACTAATCCAGATGATGACAATTACTCATTCAAAAGTTCCCTCTATTGCTATTTAATCAGTACTCCCCTCCTTCCCTTATCCATCGTTACGTATCCATAAAGCCCTCCCACAAATGTCTAGGTGTGACTCCAAAGCTTTCAGTCGATTAAGCAGCAAATTACATCCGATATTTTCCGATCGATTACTCTCGACTTTGCCGAGGGCTGTGAAGGAAGCCATGCATTATATGGGATCACTAGGGCTGGGCGAGAAATGCCTCAAAATGAGACAAGCCCGCACGGGTTGGGGTCGTACGACCCCAAATCATTCCTCTTTCAGAAATACAATATGTGTATGAGGAATTGCAGTTCTTTGGGGGTTAGATTTCAACCGGTTTCTCTTGTTTGACTTGTCATACTGCCCTTTGAAGACAGTAGAATTTGAGAAAGCAACATCAAATTGGCGTGGAGTGTGGAACTATTAATGGAAATACTTATAGTCTAGTGTCAGGAGTCAACGAATATTCCAGGATACGAATAATAAACAGTTACCTACTTTCATGGTTTCATGGTTTAATGTGCTAATCTCGCAGTAGACTAGACTGACGATGACGGGGAGATTAAAGTTAGATTTACGGTCTGGTGTACTGCGGGTGTTTTTTCAAAATAGTTTTCCACTCTTCCACACAAGGTGGGTAAACTTAATCTAAATATAACCTTCCTAATCCCTAAAATAATGAGCGTAATTAGTATATAAAAGGATAACCCAAGCGTGTAGTAAGACGCGGTGCTAAAAATAAAAATATTAAGGTTGAACGAGGGATTTATTGGTGTCCAAATATCGATTAAATATATTATATCTTATATACATTTCATATACCAGCGAGCTTCACTTTCTTTTTCCTAGCACCACGTCTTACTCTTGGGAGATTTACTAATTTAGTTATTAAAATGTCAACTATACTTATACGTATCGTATCTACTATATTACTTTATCTATAAATACAGTAATTATATCTATACGTATCGTATCTACTATATTACTTTATCTATGAATACATTAACTATATCTATACGCATCGTATCTACTATATTACTTTATCTATAAATACAGTAACTATATCTATATGTATCGTATCTACTTTATTACTTTATCTATAAATACAGTAACTATATTTATATGCATCGTATCTACTATGTTACTTTATATATAAATACAGTAATATAGTAGATACAATACGTATGATTATAGTTGACATTTTAGTAGCTAAATTAGTAAATCTCACAAGAGTAAGACGTGGTGCTAGGGAAAAAAAAGTGAATCTCGCCATTAAATGAACTTGGATCTCAAATAATGATAAAAGCCCTTTAACAGGACACAGTAAAAAAAATACAAATTACAAAGAATACTTTCATACATTCATACGTAGAGCTATGTGATCATCAACTGTCACTTTTGATACATATTACCAATTCCAATTAAATAATACTACACCTTAATAGTATCAATGTTGACAATAAACAAATATGCTAGTGTTTTATATTAAAATTGTCCTCACAGCGTTCTTACTGTGGCTATTTTACACACATTGATAAATTTTCCAGCCCCATTATTAAAAAATAAATAAAATAAAAATTTTACAACCATGTTTCAATACCAGTTTGGCTTTTACGCATAAATATTTTTTAAATTTAATTTATTTGAGTTATTTGACGAGAACTTTTAACTTACTGATTAGTGATGACTTATAAACAACTTAAGTCTAAAGCAGACACGACACCCATCCCCCTGCCGTTAATTCACCATTGTGTAAGGGGAAACCCACACTTCAATAATAATAAACTTTTCTGCCATGCCAGGTATCGATCCCGGGATTTTTAACTCAGCAGACAGACACGTTAACTACTGAACTAAGGTGTCGTACCCATATAAACTAACTACGCAACTGTATTAGAGATAAGAAAAGCTTAGTTTTAGAAGAAGTATACTTGTATTTGAGTGAATGGCGAGTGGAAAATTATTTTGATTTTTTTTATAACTACACCGGGATTCAAGCTCCGATATTTTTTTTGTTATTTGCATTCCAATCTGTTACAATAATGACGTTGGGCTAGAACATTCAACCATCAAAGCGACTATTTTGAATAGTAAAGAGTGATATATATTCAACTTGGTGGATGTGAAAACCAAACCTTATAATTGTTTATGTAAGGTACTTGAATTACATTTCAGTGTAAGAATATTAAACTTTTGTGTGAAGTAAATTACAATAGCAGTATGAAGAAGGTTTCCTAAGATTAATAACTTTTGTTAAGAAGAATTTCAAATTATCCTCTGGTTTGATGTTGTTGTTTTGACATTTACACCCAAAGTCCCTCTGTTAGTTTATTTCTCACAGTGCTATAGCGATTGGACGATGATAATAATAATAAAAAACACAGATCATGAGCAGTTAATGCCATTCATTAAACTAAATCTGTTGTTCTTAAACTAATGCTGATTTTATGTAATTTTCATTTACACTCTCATCCCCTACCAATGGTAGTACACTTCCTCAAAATTCAACCTTCTAATCCCTAGCACATTAGCGTAAATAGTACACGTGTGTACAACCAGCAAGAGTGGTAAGACACGATTATTAAAAAAATGCACTAAGAGTGGTAGGGAAGGACGAGGCTAAGTGTCGTTTGAGTGTTAGTGTAGTTTTATTCCCTGGGCCTAATTCAACCACCACAAGTAAGGCACTCTAGCACAGGGTTGTATTCAAGAACAAGGCTGAGTTTTGTTTGATAGTGTAGTGCTAAAAGTTTTAGTGACTAGTTTTATCTCATCACCTTATAGAGTCGAGAGATGTATGTAACTACATATTAATTTTTTAATCTTCAAGCTAGAATTGTGAAAAGCGAAATGTCAGCGAATTAGATTTTTATGGACTGTATTTTAAACTGCACATATTTTTCGTATTTTACTGAAATCTACATATATTTTAAGATATTATATAAAATTACATATTTTGCATTTATTTCGTGATAATATTTTTATATCTTTCTCGAGGAAAATATTTTTAAATTATGTGTCACTAATTTTCAGAACTCTTGTACGATTTTAAGGAATATATTAGTGAAGAGGTGGCAATGATAAAGGATTACAGTTGCCGTAATGTAACTTTGTGTCTGGCGTTTATAGTACTATAGTACTGTAAAGGTGATAGAATGTTGCGTTGCCAAATAGTTGTCTAAGCAGCATATTATATCTCGTGTGGCGTTGTAAAGGTGATAGAATGTGGCGTTGCCAAATAGTTGTCTAAGCAGCATATTATATCTCGTGTGGCGTGACAATTTGTAAACACAAGTAAACGTGTTGTAAAACAATAATTCCTTGATCTGATTTGCTCATTTTTCCGTTATTATTTAGTCGGGAGAAGAAAGGTTATAATGTGGCAAGGCAATGAACAAATGATCCAAACCAAACCTAAAATCAATCAGGGAAATATAATTTTAAGTCTGTCACAATAATACGGCACTTAGAATGGCATTTTTAAAAGCAAATAAGACCAATCATTTATATACATGCAACTGTAAAATTGGCTAGCATGTAAAAGGATTGTAAGAAACTTACTTTTAAATATTTGAAGTGGTCTGATATTAATTTGTTTTCAAAGAGTCGGCAACAGTGGAGACTTCATTGAAAAATTGTAATGTTTGTATAGTTTCTAAAATCAGATATATGTATATAATGCTATTTATTGGAAGTAGTTTATCAATGAGATATTTAATTCGTGTAAAATAATTAATAATGCAATAAAATTTGTTAAAAAAAGTGAGTGAACTTTTATATATTTAGAAAAGGGGTTTTCTATTACTTTCCTCAGAATTGGCAGCCATAAAATTAAATTTACTTTCAATAATATAACAATGTATTTCCAATGTAGGGAAACAAAGTTTAATCAATGTTACATATTTTCATATTTTCACATTATTATATATTTTACTACATACTGTAACTGATTTTGCTACATATTTATGTAAATATTTTGTAGGCAAATACTACGTAAAAATCTAATCTCTAAAGCATCATTCAAGCTATACTCACGATCTTACGTTATTTCACTGTCAAACGACCCCACACTTCTCTTAACAAATTAGTTTAGCCACTAAAATCACACTAACACTAAACTAGCATCCAAAAAACACTCAGTTTAATTCTTTGAGTCACCCATAGTGTTCTAGTTTTAGCCTATGGTAACGTGTAGCTGTACTAAAATGTGGTTAGCTAGCTATTGTTTTACACACTTGATCATATGAAAACCTATTAAATTATGTAACAAACAGAGCAGGATGAGAATAGAATTGTTTGTTTTATTCTGACAACTGCTTGGAGTAACTGGATTGACATAAATTATTATAGTAAAGTACTATGTTTTGTTTTACTTATTGGGATTAATTTTATTCCACATTATACAACAATTGTCTTAACGGAATACGATATATATATATGTAAAAATGGTGTACTTACCTTTCTTCACAAGAACTCGCAGTAAGGTGCTAACTTTAAGTATAAAATGAATTTTATTGAGAAGTTTTTCAAATGTTTACCTCCTTTCACCTTACACAAATAGGAATACATGCTCTATAAATTTTACCTGCGTAATTCCCACCACATTATTTGTACACGCGAAACCAGAACGATTAGTGAGACACAGTGGAATACAAATCTACAAGCTATTAAATTGTTTCTGAAGTAGTGCAACTCCTGGCTGAGTTTCATGATAGCTAAAAAAACTTATTAATTGGTGGAACACGCAACTTCCCTAGGAGACTCATTGCCAGGTGCGATGAGGCAATATATACTTTCTAAAAGTAGGGTTTCCTTTGTGCAACTAATGTCTCACGTCTGCGTTTGTAACTAGCGATCAGACCGGTGTGACCAGTTACTTTGAGACTCCAAGACTTCTCCAGAGAAGAGGACAAAAGTTTAATTGACAAAGCACCCCTAATTTTTTGAAATATTTTCGCCAGTGTACCGCGACCAACATGTGAATAACAACACATGGATATAGATCTCAGGAAAAGTTGGTTGGTCTGGTTAGTATTATTTTTTTATCTATTTTACAACACCATTTTCAGGAATCACATTATTTCCTTATTTTATATAAACATCGTGTAAAAACCCTATAAAACCAAAACGCGCTGTATAATTGTCACGCAGGGGACCTAACGCTCATTTGAAAACGTCGTATGAAACGGGTATTAATACTTGGATATTGAAAACTAATTCCTTTATATGGTTGTGTTTTGGGAGCAGATCAAACCTATACCAGTCCAGAAGTACATGCATTGACGTCCAATAGCCTGTTAACACTGAATCTCCGTAGACGTCTGGGGATATACCCGAAGGAAGCGATATCCTCACCCATTGCAGCATAGAGAATCCAAATGCCAAATCCCTGAGACCAGTTGTATTTATCAGTAAGTTATTGGGAGCTAAGGAAGATACTGTCAAGGTCTTTTCAAAGCACTGAAATGTCTGTGAAAGTCCTTCCTAATCACCTACTCATTCAGGTTAAAATGAGAACTTTGCAGATGTTAAATGAGCTGGAGGATGCATGCTCCTCAACCTACCAAGCCCCTTCATATAAGAATAAACCCATTCATTCCCATACACCAAAATTTGGGGACAACACCAAAGGTGGTACTCTCACTCCAATATACTCTAGTGTGGATGTTTCCTCACTCCCACTAGAAAATGTCACACCTCAATCAGAGACATAAAATAACTTCATCCTTGAATGTCTTGGTTATATGGATTAGCTTGTAAGACCTTGTAATACAGATTTGTATACAATAATTAATTGATTTATGAAAGGTTAGATGATTTTTTCACACTTCTTTGAACTTAAACTTACTTTATACAATTTAAGAACTATCACGTATTTATTCGTCTTTTATTTCTTATACCCTTAGTATCAAAACTAGATTTTCATCTGGCGTAATTGGGTGAAGAACATTTTTTGCTTGAATGAAGTCAAACTGTGAAATATTGAGGCAGAATAATTTTCTTTAATCTATTTTTATTCTTCAACAGATGCCTGTTTAAGAGCGTGGATAAGATATCTTCATCAATAGTTCAAATGCACATGAGATTTGTTTTATTATTAATCTCGTAGCTATTCGTCATCTTTCCTTCACAATATCATCTTCTTTTTCTTACATTGAAAGGTATGTAAGAATTAATAAATTATTCTGGTTTAGTGCCATAGTCCATACTAATACTATGCCAAATTGACAAAATAACACCGGACATTAAGGAAAATACAATTATAATTTTTTTATAGCTGAGTAATGGTCTTTACTCCACAAAAATGACCCACGACTAGCGACCAACCAGATTATTCTAGGAAAGCACTGTACACCACGTCTGCGACACACCACCCCACGTCTGTGGTCGCAGACGCGAGACGTAGGTCAAGTCGAGGTAACACCCTACCTTTAGAATGTTGGTTCACTTGAATTACTTAATACATTTGATTTGCCCAATCATGATTCTGCCATCTATCACTATATCATGTGACTGGCTACTCAGGGGGATGTTTGGTAAAATAATAATAATACAATGTGATGATAGGAATACCATACTTATATTTCCATATCTGAGTGAATCACCCCAAGAATTAGTGGCTACATAGATATCTATGTACTTTTGCAATAAAAACGTTACTACATATGTAAACCACACAACATTCTCAATCTAACTATATTCTTGCCAATGTGTGTACATTTGCATTTCTTTTTAAAAAGGTATATCTGACTCACAAACTAGTAGAACATGAAATATTAAACAAACAAAATCATAATGCTTTAATTTAAAGAAAATGCTATAAACGATGCAAAGTCCAAAACTCAAAAACTTAGGAAAAAGTTGTTTAAAGTGAAACGGAACTTTGAGGCCAATTTTAGTAAATAGAGCATTTTATAAAAAACAAATTTTTTTTTCAACCAGCAAAGGATAATATCTTACTAGTGTCATTTTACATGTATTGATCATATTAACAAAGTGACAGCTGAAGATAAGTCTCCTCCTACCAAAGTTGAAATTTAGTTTTGTTACCTTTGTCAACTACTGTATGAAGTAGATTTTATTTAACTTTTAGACTTGACTGTGAGACTGATGACAAATTTGAGGTTATTATTTTTCTGGGTTAATCTTGTTTAATCTCTAAGCTATTAAATTCTATACTGTTTGGATAAATTTATCATCTTCCCATCGATGTAAACATAAATTGAGGTTTAGCTTTATTTGGTATGGTTTGGTGGTGACCATTGGGTCAAGGCTTGAATCCCAGATGGATGAATATAGGATTTCTTTTTACCAATGTTTTTCTCCTTTCCCTTCGTGCAATGATGGATAGTTTTTCTCAAGTATCTACCTTCTTTATCCATTCCCTGCTAATTTAAATATATTTTTATGTTTTTTTAGGCGTATATCAAGGGGTTTTGTTGGCTAGACATTACTGGTCTTCTACTGGCAGTGGTGGATATACTTAATCATCTTCAGTGGTTTGGCCACCATGTAGGGGCGGTTACATCACCCCAATGGAATGATGAGATTATAATGATGTGGATTATGTGATGCCAGTAGAAGTCTGGAAACTAACTTAAGCTTAATTAACGAGACCATGGCAGCCATAGGAAAAATTACCCTTCGGGAAAAATACCTATAGTACCACCGGGAATCTAACCCAGAACCTCTAGTATAATAGCCAGAGATGCTGATCACTAGACCAAGTGGTAGGCCAGTATGTGAATAATCCAGATGTTTAACTAGTAAGACATGATGCACACCCCTTCTAATAAAGGAAATAATTAAAGGGATTGTACTGTGACCTATTAAACAAATAAGAACATCAGTATCATAGACAGTAGTTAATTGTTTAAGGTTGGCACAAATGCCCGTAGCAGTCACCTAGATGCAATTAATTAGTGCCTAGAGACCTTGAATTTTAGTCAATCCCCCCCCTTCTACTTCATACAAACCTTTAAAGAAGTCCAGCGTTAACCATCGGAGAGACTTGTAATTTACTACTTGTGTCCCAGTCAGAGTTGCCCGACATAATTATTCAGCTAACTAGTAATTAATCCTTAATTAATGAGAGAGGCAGTTTAAATATCGTTTTGTTACTACAACGAGTGTGACTAATCAATGGATACATAACTAAAGCAAACATATTGACACTTTAGTATATTTATAAAATGTAAATAACTTTAGTTGTAAAAATGAGATATGGGCAGAGAAATTGATACAAAGACTGTTGAATTAGCACACCAACGCTCTTCCAGTGAAATATACAGGATCCGTCCCATGCTTGAGGTGATAGCCCATTGCTTAAAGCAGAGTTTGTGATGGTAATCTTTAAATATTAATATACTTTAATATTAGAAACATCTCCACCAATAGCTTGGATTCTACATTTAGACTCTCACGTGTACAATAATTAACTGTACAGTATTGTGTTAGCCCATATTTGAAACTATTTTACCTCCTAAATAGTCTCTTTAATTGATGCAATAGCCTTATCAGCCAGGTTATATAGGCCTATATATATATGTATATATACATATATCAATAGGCACGGAAAATTGTCCAAGTCCTTAAATAAAATTCATAATAACAAATAATCTTTAGATTTAGAATTGCTCAGAATATCAATTAAAATCAAATTGGCAAAAAACTAGTTAATAATTTTTTATTAGTTTTTGGTTTGGCCTGAATCAATTTTTAGGGCCAGAGCATGGAAGAAAGGATGAGTTAATATATATATTATATTATATATATAAAATATTATATTATATTATATATATATAAATTATCATAAACGTTGAGCAAATGAAAGTATAAACTTTATAAATCACAATGGAAAAGCTATGGATGGTATTTATAGTAATAAAGATAAGCTAAATTATAAAGATATAATTATACTATTTGTAATTTTTTTCAATACTAACTACTCCTCTTTTGCTACACTCTCATTATGTGGTCTAGCGACTTACTGCTGACTCTAATACAAGCTTATCTTCCATTTAGTCTTATTGGGTTGTTAAACTATTTACTGCCCTCTCTAATACAATCTTATCTTCCATTTAGTATTATTGGGTTGTTAAACTATTTACTGCTGACTCTAATACAAGCTTATCTTCCGTTTAGTCTTATTGGGTTGTTAAACTATTTACTGCCTTCTCTAAAACAATCTTATCTTCCATTTAGTATTATTGGGTTGTTAAACTATTTACTGCTGACTCTAATACAAGCTTATCTTCCGTTTAGTCTTATTGGGTTGTTAAACTATTTACTGCCTTCTCTAATACAATCTTATCTTCCATTTAGTATTATTGGGTTATTAAACTATTTACTGCTGACTCCAATACAAGCTTATCTTCCGTTTAGTCTTATTGGGTTGTTAAACTATTTACTGCCTTCTCTAAAACAATCTTATCTTCCATTTAGTATTATTGGGTTGTTAAACTATTTACTGCTGACTCTAATACAAGCTTATCTTCCGTTTAGTCTTATTGGGTTATTAAACTATTTACTGCTGTCTCTAATACAAGCTTATCTTCCGTTTAGTATTAATGGGTTGTTAAACTATTAACTGCTGTCTCTAATACAAGCTTATCTTCCGTTTAGTATTATTGGGTTTTTAAACTACTTACTGCTGTCTCTAATACAAGCTTATCTTCCGTTCTGACAATCTCATTTGATTGCTTACTGATGTCTAAAATACCAGTTTCTATGCTGTTATGGTAATGGCAACATCATTGAATTGTATAACTACGTGCAGTTAGCTTTAATTCAAGCAAAACAACTGTGTTGACAAGTTAATTAGCTTTATTTTTGTCACCCAATTATTTATTGAGGATTCCTAAGTCAGATTTAAGTGCCGTTAACAAAATAATTCAATCTTATAACTAATTATTATAATGGGGCCTTCAAGAAGACTCAAACATTACGCGAGCCAAATCCCGATACTGATAAAATAGTAAATACACTTTCACTCAAACCCAAGAGTAAATGATAAAGTGTGGTCACATGGCAAACTCTAAGCCAATCACTATGTATCAGAGTTACCAGCATCATTCACCGGGTGCAATAAATATTTCCAACTTTGTCAGCATTGCCTCATATTGATCTGCTTGTCAGACTCAATCAGCTCCACGATTCTTTCTAAACACAACAAACCTTATTTATCACACAGAGATTAATGCGATTTTAGTGTTTTGTTAGATATTTGTAGCATCATAATTTACTAAATCTATCGTAACAGATATAACTTTTTAGTAACAAAGACAAAATGGCGTTTGGTGAAGAAACTAATTAATAAGAAATATCATATATTATATTCAACTTTCACATTGCATTATATTACTTTTTATAAAATACTGTCTAAATTTAAATTAACAATAATTATTGTGGAAAAGTATTAAATTAGGATTGGCGTGCCCCTTTAATACATTATTTATATAAATATAATTTCGTTTTATTTAGATTAACCCATATAATCGCAAAGTTTCCTGGTGATAAACATATAGATATATTTAAAAACTATCAACATATTTATTTTTTACTGATAAATTATCTACATTTTCACATTACATTTTTTTTATTTCATAGCTGGGCAATATCCTTCTATACATTCACGTTTAAAAAAAAAGAGAATTTAAATTATAAAATTTGTTGAACGTTTCAATCAAATATATAGTCCTATATTATCATATTTTATTCATTTTATCACATTGACCATCACAATAAGTGAATGTGTGCGGCATATTATTTGGTGTGCACAGTACGTGTGTCAATTTGTAGAATCTTTGTCATGGTCCATTGATATACTTTACCACAGAAAAATCAAATTTATTCTACCTTATTATTTTCTAGAACAAAGCAATGAATTGCAATGTCTTCCAAAACATAGCAATGAATTACATCCGTACATTTAAGTGGTTAGAATGATTGTCCGCAAGACGATTCCAGGTGGGTTTGACATATTTACTTTTTCTCTCATACAGAATATACACCTATTTTTAATATTTATTTAGGAATAAAACGATATTATCGATATAAAGAAATAGATTGATCCTTAGGAAAATTAAATTAAATTATATAGACTAGGAGGAAACAAATTATCGATATAATAAAATAAGTTGATTCTTAGGAAAATTAAATTAAATTATAGAGACTAAGAGGAAACAAATGATCGATATAAAGAAATAGGTTGATTCTTAGGAAAATTAAATTAAATTATAGAGACTAAGAGGAAACAAATTATCGATATAAAGAAATAGGTTGATTCTTAGGAAAAATAAATTAAATGATAGAGACTAAGAGGAAACAAATAATGTACTGTCATCATAATATATTTATACTTTAAGATTACTATACATAAACATAGGTTCTCCCTCCTGTAATCACATATACAAATAATATATATAGTCCACTCACCATGGGGGAAAAAAAATCAATAAATAAGTCTGATCACCACGAGAAAAAATACAATCATGCACTATACGCGAACACGTACTCCTGTTTTATGTTGAATCTTACCATTTGATAAATTTATAGGAATCACCTCTTAGACCGCATTTATACAGGAATAACCTGTTGATAAAAACGCAACTGTGACTAAAGTTGCTCAATAGTAAGTTGCTAGTCTCCGGTGACGATTTATAAGACAGCGTGCATACAGAGAGCAACTGGTGATGGAAACGCAACGACAACTGGAGTTGCTTATAGAGAGTTGCTAGTCCCCGGGTGACTGGTTTACAAGGTTGTTTAAACCAAAGCAACGCCAGTTTATGATTAGTTTTCGGTATGTCATCATCATCAGAGAGGGACGCTGTTGTAGCATATGTTGTGAAGAAAAGGTTTTGAAGACGTTTAAAAATACATTAAAGTGTCACCCTACAATGTTATTAATGTGAACCATAGTCAGTGGCGTACTTTACAAGATTTATAAATTATCAGGATCGATTATTTAGTTCTTATGGATTATCTTTTGCTCGAAAGATCATACAGACAGGGGTGGTTTTAAATAAATTGCACGAATTTTATATTTTATTATTGTTCTTACGATCGTTTGAAAAAAATACGTCCTATCACAACAAAATACAGTCGAGAACTGAGGCAAATGGGTGACGAGTTTACAGCATGTCATGACTGGAGAAACTCCAGTTGCCGTGGCACTCTTAAGTCGCGTTGCCATCATCTTAGAGTTGCCCCAGTTTAAACATAAACATTCAATTCTGTATGCTCTTAGATAGCAACTTTAGTTGCCATTGTGTTTTCGTCACCAGTTTCTCTTTGTATAAACGCGGCATGTTTAGGTGGCCGCATGATCTAAGGCGTCACTCTCGTGTTAGACTAGACTACCGATGAGAGGGAGATCAGGGTTCGATTCCCATTTGGTTGTACTGAGGATTGTTATTCCAAAATGGTTTTACAATCAACCTCACAGCAACTTCGAGTACACTTCTTCTAAATTCAACCTTCTTCAGCCCTAATTCATTAAAGTTATTAGTACATATGCGTATAAACTCAACAGGTAGTAAGACACGGTGATAAAAAGTTGAACATTTTATTGTATACTTATTAATTGACTACAGTCCTAAAGATAGCTCATTAAAGCAAAACAGACCCCTCCCCTTACAAAACCATTTATCTCCCTGGTCTACATTTAAATTGTTAGAAATAAATTACTAAGCCATAAAGAAAACACTAACAAATTTGAGTAAAGGCCAAACGTGTAGTAAGACACAAAGCTAAAATTATAACAAAGGTATTTATTACAGCTAATAGCTCGTTTCTTCCAAAAAACAAACAAGCAATTTAGGCTAAAGATGTTTGAGACGAGAAGAAAAAGTTATTTTAATTATTAAGGATCAGTTTTTGATAATTATATAAAAATTGAGTAAATCTCAAATATACTGGTTGAACATGAGTATAATTTAACAGAGGATTATTTTACAACTAATACTAGTATATATATATATATTTATAATTTATCAAAATAATTAAAATTGTTATTAAAAACTGTCCCTCATATTTTAATAATATTATAGAAAAATAACAGTATTTAAGAAAGTAAAGCACAAATAAAATTAAAATGTGTTATTGTGGTTTTTAATTTAGCCCTGTTTCATTCTCTACAATTATATCATATTTAAGAACATAATCATGCTTAAGACACTTTATTTTAATTCATGTTTTATTTAAGGAATGGTTTCGGAGTTATAGTTTTATAATTATTATCGTGATCTTTTTATTATATTTGTCCTGTTTATGTCGAACTTATCCTGTATCGCATTTAGCTACTAAACTTGACCTGACAAAAAATGAATCACTGATGACATTGAGAATACTCATTTCACTGTGATGAATTAATTGACAGAATATTGGGTGTTGTATCTCTAATAGAGCTAGGGTAGTTTGTAAGCTCTGTTGTTATGTAATCAGTCAGTAAATAAGTGCAAGTTAAATATCCCACAGTAAAATAGGTGGGTAATATTACTTAGGAACAAATTCTGATATCAAATCACTAGGGCTTATTGTAAGAAATTAAAATGCCATCTTATCTTTCTATTTTCAAATCCAAGGCTACTAGTTTTACTTTTAATTCACAATTGTAATACTAGCTTGTATAACTATCATTTACTCTGATATCTAAAAATAAATTGAATAATTTCCTATTTTTATCTTAAAATAATCATTTTTAAATAATGTTGTATTTACTATAAAATGCAATTAACGGCTGGAGGGTTCGTTGTGATGACCACATTACACCCTCTATCCGAAAATGTTATCACCATCATCGCTAATGGTGGTAGCTGCTCGGTCGGTATAGCTCGATAACAGCTCACGCCGTGGAGAAGCCTTAAGGTACGTTTCCTTCGAGACGGCTGACGCATGCGGCCGCCGCAGAGGATTGCTACACATGTTTAGCAATGGAATCATTACCTTACAGGCGGCGGCCGCATGCGTCTTCCGTCAACGGCTATGGCCATCGCGGCCCTACTCATCTCGAAGCAGTCTAGCCACAGCCGCCCGTGTGTTCGGAAAGCTTTCCTCTAGTTTTTAAAGGTTTTTATTCAACATAGGTGATTCAAAAGTTTTGTTTACTGTGTTGGAAGATGAAAAGTTGTTGGAAACAGTTGAAAAACATCCATCAATGTATGATTTAGTGTGCCCTCTTTGTAAGGATCAAGTCGTTAAGGATAATGCGTGGATAGAAATAGCAGATCAATTAGGAAGATCAGGTAAAGAAAGACAAAAAGAAATTATTTACAATAGTCTACATTTTTATAATGTAAAAAGTGTATAAGTGTTAAAAATAATTATTTGAATATTAATGAACATTATTGAACAGTATTACATTAGTAAAATATTAACATTATTATGTATATAATGGTTTCCAATTAATTATATTAGATATTTTAATAATTTAATTTATTGTAATTATCTGTAAGTATTTACTGGGAAGAGCCTGTTCTTCTGACATAATTAGTTTGCCATACAGTTTTACCTTGAGGACTGTTGAAGTATTTCATAAATGAAGCCAACAATTCTGATAAGTGGCAAGAACTTTTGAGATGTTGGTGTGTCACATAATTATATCAAATTCATAGTAAGGTTAAAAAATATTTTTTTAAATATGTACTAAATTTAGTTAGATACATTAATAAAGTTATGCTTGGTGAGGAATAAACTTGTCATTTCAACTTACCTCAATGTTATAGCTAATTTTTCATCAGTGGTGATTTGATACTGAACACAATTGTAGGAATCATTTTTGATACCATCTTTTATCAAACCAAGGATGAAGTTAAACTGAGAAATGTTCACTTTAAAAAATTCTCTGAACTATTTTTCGTCTTGCAATAAGTGTCAATTAAGAAGTGTTGTGATATAACCCTGTTCCCGCCGTCCTTTAAAAATAGAATGCACATGAGCTTTTCCTTCATCTAAACACAGTTGTAATATTTCGTCATCCTTAGTGTTTTATAGCAGCAAATTAAGTAAAAAATTCATTGCTAAAGCTGTTTCATTGGTTTCAATTCTACTGGTATTTTTTAATCGACTATAGAAAATCAGACCAAGACATGAGTTTTCAGCTGAATAACCTTCCTCAGATAACTATTATCCATAGACTGAGATAGCCTCTTAAGGATTCAGGTATCATTGTACTTGCATAATTTAATGTTGTTAAATGTGATTGTTAATAAAGCATATCTAAAATGGTTTCTAATAAATAACGTTTTATGATTCATGTGTATTTTGTTGGCAATAATCTCTTATAAATCACATTTCATAGCTAATTTTTCAAAGTATGTTTCCAATATGGTTATGACTACTTCATTCTATCAGATATTATATTCTGTTTTACGCTCTATGTTAATTGAACATAGGAGTCAAACTTGGAATGTTCGTGACTGGGTCCATGGAATCGCTTAGTTAACTACTTTAATTAAGTTTGCTGGTGATTGTTCTTATCGCCTGTCTGTACCCACTGAAGCATCGAAACTCTCTGAAAAGTATGTAGATTCCTCAAATATTTGAAATAATAATGGTATATTCTATTCAAGTGTAGTCAACATGAGCCCTCAAATTTTATTATCTTCAAAAACGATTTTTCATGTGCTGATGATTTCATTTTAACAAATAATTTTAAATTATATGTCTTTAATCCTATACAATATTTCTGTTGTCAACATTACTTTTTATCAACTAATACAAAGCCTACAGAGATGAATAAGGTATAAGTGGATATGACATTTTACCGACTTATGACATAGCATAGTCAGTTTACGTCAAAGCACATTGTTTGTTTAAAATTCAAGTTAAAAGAAAAATCTAGATTCAAGATGATGGCACTCTGACATCAACTATTGTATGAAAAGATTGTAAATACATTCACATTAATAAACTCTCTTTGCTATTTTGAGTATAAACTTTGCTTTCAACAACCCAACAAGAGACTAAATCATTTTGTTTTTGGGTGGAGGGGAGGGGAAGGTTGAATGTTCGAAAGTTTCGCAAGGGCTTACTGGTATAATTTATCTGCACAGAACCCTTAGAGACGTCTACGCATTTTAATACACCAATGGCTTATACATGATAAGAATATAATTAAGAGGAAATGCGCCTGTATTTACGGAATAGGACAGTGTAAAAACCCAACCTCAGTTCATCTTACCGGGATTTGAACCAAAACTCCCCATTACCAAACAACTGGACTAAATAAGAGTAATACTAAGAATACATGCCCACAAGCGCGGGAATTTTAAATGTTGTTAAACTAGGCCAACGAATGGACACTGAAAATGAACTCAAATCTCTTCAATTTACCTAACAATTATTTTACCCTGATTACAGGTGACCCATGATATATGATATTGTCGGATGGTTAGTGAAATTTATCAATTATAAAATAACGGCGAGGGGACTGGGTATTGTGTATATTATAGAATGAAGTTAGTTTGTAGCTCTTATGTTGATAGAATCGGCCAAACCTTTCAAAGAAAGTTTTTGACGTATATATTTTATTTAAGAACTTCTTTAGGAACCTATTCGAGGCGATGAAACTTGATTCCCGAAATATAGCGTCCTTCGAATCGAACCTCTAATTATGAGTAAATTTATTGCACTCAACTGTATGAAATATGATTATTTTAGTACACTGATCATTGAAGGAAGATAGAACAAAAAGTCCAGATACCAGTACCTGTGAACAAATTGTTTGTGGCGTTTGATAACATTGCATTCGGTTGCAATTGGTCGCCGTTGACTCAGAGATTGAGGCTTGAACCCATCTGGCCGTATTATCCCCTTTTAATATTACGACTTAAAATATGGTTACTAAAACTCAATACAAGGAGGTAAGTATTAGGAAGGAAGTCTGAGAGAAAGTGCACTCGCATCAGCAAGGATAAGGGATAGGGGAACACAAAGTAATAGGCCACTATGCAAAACTATCCATAACATACCTAATAGAAATTATAGCTTTTATCTCCCCATCATAGACAAATCAATGTATCGGGAGCCTAACGTCTTAGCCCACGTGACCAGCCATGGGGGTCATACTGATTGTATCATGGAGGGGAGGGTGGTGTGGAGAAGAGGGTATTTGGACTATAATTTCCACATCGTCTCTCCCATTTCTTATTAAATAGCCCCATCTCCAACTTAGACCACTAAAATTAATTTGTTAGTAAGGGGCCGTATTAAAATTACGTTAGGATTTTTGATTATTTTCGATCCCACTCTCCCCCCTTCCTCTCACGTATGGGATTGTAAGATTTTCCATCCATCCCTTTATATTACTTAATTTTGTACGAATTGATAACTAGATTATTTTAATCGTTTGGTTATTTTTAGATATAAGAATTGGTAATAAAACGAGTGATAAGCTTATAAATTCCATTTATATATGGCGGTTAAAAGTAATGATTAAATTGGTGTTAATTAATGAATGAACATTTTACACTTCAGGAATTTACGACAAATCTTATTTTTTATTTTATCTCACTAGAACATTGATAATAAGGCTTTATGTATGATGGATTATGAAGAAGAAGAAAACGTAAGAAAATACTGATTCACCTCCTCCAAAAAACAACAACAACAAACCCTTAGGTAATGTAAGGACGGATTTTGAGCCATGTGTTAAGCTTACAAATAAAAACAGGATCATATATGAATTGAAAACTTGTTCATCTCGTATTGATTCTATGGCCTCTCTGTGTCAGCAAGGTCATGTGTGATTGGTTTAGTAGTCTCTACCGGTTTGTTCTGGTCCGTTTGATCAACGAACGTGTGAATGTAGCTTTGACAGTGTACTTCGAGCGTGATAGGAATTTGATTACTGGTTTCGTTTATTGCAATATAGAGTAGAATTCTGGTTCAAACAAACGTTTACAAATTATCAA
Organism: Timema bartmani; assembly: GCA_902151455.1. NCBI lineage: Eukaryota > Metazoa > Arthropoda > Insecta > Phasmatodea > Timematidae > Timema > Timema bartmani. The sequence continues at coordinate 94,810 of CABFWB010000640.1, read as the reverse complement.
CTTTTTTCCTTGTGATTAACATTAATAACATTTTACAATATAACCTACGTTATGCCATTAGTTTTAATATTATTTATCAGAAGTGACAGCTTCAGATAACACAACATTACGTGTGTGTATACATATATAAAATTAGTTCATAACTTTTGTAAATCTATAGACTGTTTTTTCAAAAGTAAAAGTATTAATATAAAGCTCTCCCCATATTTTTTTAACTATTAGATTTACTTTCACGTATTCATACGTCAAATCATATACAGCTGTCACTTTTGATAGATATCATCAATAGGCCTACCCATAAAATAACACTAATAATGTAGATAAATGTTTTAAATGTTGATCGAAAAAAGCCTGTTCGTATTTTCTAAAAGGTCTTTGAATGTCCATTCGTAAGAAAATATCAAACAGAAACTTCAGAAACTTTATAATGTAAGTTTAAGCCAACCTATCATCATTATCAATTTGTACTATTGATATTTACAATTCAAGATTCTTTTAACCTAATAGATCTAAAAACAACCTCTAGACCACTAATGCAATTTACGTACTCCAGATTTGTTAGAATGTTTGTGGATGGATACATTTGTTATGGATGTATTTTTAGATAAATTATGTCCAACACCCATGAACCCTTGAAATGATTTATACTGCCACCCATACAAGTGGTGAGGTGGTAATAGACGTCAGACTGACTTGCCAGCGACAGAAAGGTAAAGATTTAAATCTCAACCGAGCGTACTAAAGGTGGTTTATCCACACGTTACTTATCACTGATGTTTTATTATACTCTTTCCACTTTAATGTGGGTGCATTTTTCTAGCTAAAATCCTCTTCACTTCTCTTTGGATTTATATGTTACCAATCGCTTGCACTAGAATATGCGATTTAAAAAAAGGTTTTAACTGTTTAAAAGTCCTACAATAATAGTTCAATTTTAAAAACTTTTTTTATTAATTCTAACTTTTGATGTTTGCCTCTGTAAATTTGTAACGAATAAGAGTAAATTTAAAATTTTAGAGTTCGATAGCAAATTAGAATAATATAAGAAGTGATTAACAAAAAATAATGTAAAAGGGAAAATTTTAAGTCCTATCTATGTATGTGTACACTACATTTGACTATATTATTGTTTAGAAATAATAATTTTTAACATTATTAGTGGAGGTATTTAACGTGCACTTTCTGAACCGATTGAGTTTGTCAAAATACGATAATTTTTATGAGTGAGAGTGAACGGGCCTAGTAATTTTTCCAGGAAAAGTATTTTCACATATTATCTACCAGGGTTCTTTTACATGCCACAATTTACATGGGACTGGTGGCTTTACTTCTCCTCATAAGGAAGTTGTGCTAAGGATTTTTATCACTCAAGAAAAATCTGTCGACCCCAGCTAGGTTTGAACCCATGGACAAAGGGTCATGACTTTACCCCAAAACCATTGAGGTTGACTATTTCTAACAAAATTCAAGGGTGAACTAAAGCATCTTCCCTTTTAATACCTTTCATACAAAATACAAAAACTTAGTATTTAAAACTTCTTCGGTTGCTGCATGGTCTAAGGCATCACTATTGTGTTGGACTAGACTGCCAATGACAGGAAGATCAGCATTCGAATCCCTGTTTAGTGTAATGTGGGAGGCTTTTCCAAAATGGTTTTCCACTCACCCTCCAAGCAAATGGGGGTGTCCATCTCCTAAATTAAACATTCCTCATCCCTATCTTATTATCTCAATTAGTACATATGCGTATAGCCTGGACGGGTAGTAAGACGTGGTACCAACAAAGTAATTAAAAAACTAATTTTATTTGAATTTAATTGAATCTTATGTTGTAGAGAAGGATCTGGTATTTGCACCAAGGCTTTAAAGTAAAAAAAAAAAAGGGAGAGAATGTGACCTCTATCGAGAGGGGAAAATCAATATTCTAACTATCTTGAAAAGAAAATCCAAACTCTTCAAAATATTTACCCTGACCAAAAATAAACAGAAATATTGATAATATATTATTGCTCAATGACGCTGTATCTCCCTCACACAACCTTCCCATTTTCCGATTTTCTTTCTTTGTAAAAGTTGTGGTTGCTAGGAGACCAGCTTCAGAGAGAACTGTTTGATATATTCACCATCGTCCTGTGGGCAGAACTTGCCCACATCCGGCGACTGGGCTGAGCACAAATATGGGAGAAAAGGGGTCAAGGGGGTTCTTATGGGATCTTTAGGGTGGGAATAGGAAGAGGAAAAGGCAGCTCTGTACGGTCCCGCTCTAAAGATAAAATCATGCAAATAAGTAAATTTCCCCTTTTTCCCTCCCTTCCCAAGATATGGTAATACATGGTGGGTTATCTCGTGGTAGGAGAAGCTTATCCAACAATCTCCACGCGGTGCTGAGCTAGTAGAGCTTGTGACTACAGGTTAGTGTATGAGACTCGTGACCGAGTGGGTAGATAGGTTGACTCAAGAAAGTGAGAACAGTAACTGTATGCAAAAAGAGGCTTAGTCAAAAATAAGTAGTTCCCATAATTCCCTGCAGAAAGGGCTTTATTGATGACTGAAGTCCTTTCTGAAAAGAAAACCAAAGATCAATGTTGTGTTTTAAAGCTCTTTGCAGAAAGGGCTTCAGTCATATGCTGAGGTCCTTTCTACATGGAATTATGGCAACTATTTGTTTTTGACTGAGGCCCTTTTTGTATAGAGCGATTCAGTTGGTTTTTATAAAGGGTGGTTAACGCACATATTCTTAACCAACCGATTATACTAGAGCAAGACTTATTAACGTACTTAAGTCTAGAGAAAATAAAGCGTATAATTTCTCCAGAGTTAACTCACCATTATAAAAATTTAACCTCTAATTTCATCAATGACTGATTTTTTGACTAGCCCAGTAAATCAAACCCTAGCCTTTTTTTTTCTTACTCTGCATCTTGCTACCCGTGCAATGCTCGGATATTTATACTAATTGAACAGAAATGAGGAAATTAGAATGTACTACAAATATATCGATACTTGCGTAGATAGAATATGAAAGACCACTTAGCCATAGTAAATTCTGTATCTTAGACTGGGATCATAGCTCTATTCTCCGAGTCACTGCCAAACATATTCTATCCCCGATATGTTTCGAGTTTATTCCATTGCGAGATCGGGCGTTCACGTGACACAATCTCGAAACATTTTCTAGTTATCTATTCTTGAAAAAAAAATTCGTTATGGATTGAGATTTTTTCACTCGGATAGATCTAACTGCGATTCCACCTCTCGGAATCGTCAATCTCACAACAGATAGTCCGAAAGTATTTGTTGTTGGACAAAATGTAAAATGGAGGAAGCATAGATGAACTATTTGATAATAAGAGAACTTAAAGAATTCGAAATTGAATTTAATAGAATGCCATGTATATTTCATAAACAAGAAGATCATACATGAGGTAATAAGTCATACTAGCAATAGCTTTTTATTTAATCATTTAGCGAATCAAAGAAATATAACGTATGGTACATACCTTCCACGAGTTCAAGTATAATCTGCTTTTGCTGTTTGCTTATTTTCTTTCTATTCATATTCATTTTGACTTTCTAGAGTTAAACTTAACCAACAAAAAATAAAACCGAGATAAAACGAAGATGGCGAAGACAACCATTTTGTTATTTTATTGTTTAAAGGGCTGAAGGGTGCGTTCACACAGCTATAAAGTATAAATCTTAAATCACAGTTTTCGACACCGGAAGTTCGAATTTTTCGCTTAATACGAAATTAGAAAAGTCAACACGAATTGCGAGATTTTAAACTAAAGAATAGCTACTTTACGGATATGAAAATACGAGCTCGAGTAGAGCATGACGAGATTCGCCGTAGTGAGATAAACTCGCAACATCTCCGGGATAGGCCCGCTAAGATGAGGTTGACGGCTAAGCCCGTGAGCTAACTAATCCTATCTATGGTCTCTAAGCTTAGAAGGGTCTTCGTTTGACTATCCTAAGTGCCTTTAACAATCTATATATATATATGGGTTCATTTTATGAGTATGTAGCCCACACCTGTGAGAACGTGAATAAAGGCATCAGTCTCGTCTCGTCTGGTTTTACAGAAATGGGGGTGGTCAAGGTTCAAATAACAACCTGTTGTAAATAAATGTTTTTTCCTAAATTAATTCATATCCGCCACTAAAGCAATTTTGTTTACACATCGTTCTTAACCTCACTTGAATATTGTAAATATGCAGATAGCCCAAATGAACAATACAAAGAGGAACACGATATTTCCCAGATATTACGAGTCCTGGTGTTTGGGTTTATATAAAACGTCTACTTAAATGCTTGCGTGTAGTGTGTATAAAATGTTTAAATATACATCTTGATTCCTTAGAGCATTTCTTAAGACTAAGTTTTGATTCAAAATGTTCATTTGAGGGTTTTTATGGTATTATTATTATTATTATTATTATTATTATTATTATTATTATTAAGAATGGTATTAGATTAAGAAAAAAATAATAATTTCAATAACAATCAGCACCTATTATGAGTACCTATTTGAAACAAATTAAATTAATATTTGTCATAGCATGATGGTGTGTTTATAGTAATATGTAAGCTTATGTTGAAATAGAACATATCTTTAAAAAACAAAAATTAAAATCGTTAGTTAACTTTGCCTTAAATGCTCCTCTACATGTAATAATTTACCTGATTTAAAATACAAATAAATAAGATTTATCCTCATTAAATAGATAAGGATTTTTTTCAAAACATTCATTCATCAAAACCTTTCATTTTGAAGTCAAGCCAAGATTTATTTAAATTTGTCTCTACCGCGCGTGCGCTCGTGTCTCTGAAAAGAGGGTTGAAAAAAATAAAAGAGGTCTAAACTTTCCTCGAATCCTGTGTACCTTTTAATGAGGGTTTCTTTTCTTTTAGTTGGCAACCATGTCGTTTGTTGACAGAACACCGCTCAGCCTGAACTTTATTAAGTCAGAAGAAAGGGTTTATCTAAATAAGTAAAGTAAAAAGTACAATCATTGTCATGTAACGTATTCGATCCTTATCAGAAGCCATATATTCCGTGAAAGCTCTAGCCGACGTTAAATTATTGTTTTCCGCTGCGCATAGGAACAAGTTTGGAGGTACCGGCCGGACTTTGAGGGTCTGTAGGGTGTGTTTCTGTTGTTAGTGCGGTGAAAGTTTAGGGATGGGTGAAGGGTGGGTGGTTCCTTCCTCACGTATTGATCGGCCCGAGGTGGGAGCACCCCTAGACCGTTGCCTGCTCCTACAACCCACCCACCACCCGGCCACTTTTAACCATCCACCCCATCTCCATCCCCCAACCTACTCATGCACTCTCTGGTCTGATCAAATATTGACCACCTTCTAACAGTGGGGGTCGGGAACAAAAGATTTGGAGAGCTCATCGACAACACCTGGTGGTAGTCAAGGATTCTAAGGCCTTAATAATAGTGTAGCTCGGTCTAAGCTCTAAAGTATCACAGGCCTGCTGAAGACGGGAATATCGGGGATTTAATCCAAGTCAGTTATAGGGAGGGTGGTTTTCTCCTAAATATTTTCCCAATCTCCTTCTACGCAAATTCAGGTAGTTTACCTCTAAAATGTTTCCTTCCTCATCCCTGCCACATTAGAGTAAATATCATATAATATGTGTTTAACCTCAACAGGTAGTAAAACGCCTTGATAAAAAAAACACATAGGTATAGGTTCAATATATGTATATTTTGCAATTATGCAATTACAAACCTTGATGGTCAAATTATTTAAGTTTAGAGTCGCCAAGCTCATTGAGTATCAAAGCTATTTTCAAAATTGCAATTGGTTTCGCAAGATATTCATGCTAAAATTGGCATTCATTATAAGGAAATAAGAAATATAAAGAACTGTACACTCGTACATTAGTACGCTCAGAAACAACCCATTTCGAAACAAATATAAACAAATTATACTAATATTTTTAATTTATTTGAAATATTTAAAAAACACTTTATCAACGAAATAATTAAATCAGCACACGACATATATTAATTTAAATATAGAACAAACACAACATCTAGCTTCTGGCTGTTAGTTAACAACTGTGAAAGGGTAGGCCCATCTTAAACCAATGATATAATTTTCGGCAGCGCTGGGAATTAAACCCGGGACCTTTATCACGGTAGATAGACACGCTACCCACCGGGCCATGTGTAGGAAAACGCATTTATAACCTCATAAACAAGATGACGTTACAATGGTCATGTGCATCAGCTTATTTGGGTGGGCATGTAGTGTTGCCACCTTACCTAAAACTAAAATATTAAGATATAAATTAGTGTCGCGCAAAAAATATTCACTACACTCAATATCATTGCTCAGAGTACTGCAGTAATCATAGAGAAATTTATATTTTCGCTCTCTCTCAGTTAACTGTTGCCAAATCTCCACGTTCTCAGTTATGTCAGAAGCTGGTGTGCTGGGGTAATGAGAAGCTACTGGCAACTTCGACTAACCAGCGTTGCAAAACTTATCTTTTGGGGGAGATTGATTACATGAAAATGAGATAATGTCAACGCTGTTTCCTAATAGTAGCCATGCAGTTCCCTCAACGATGATATCCAGTGTAGATCGCGATCAAAGTTTCGGTGGTCCCTAGACTAAGGCTTAGTCAAATAGACTGGACTACCAATAATCGGGAAGAACGGGGTTCTAGTACAGGTCGAGGGAATTTAGCGTATTTTTCCAGAAGGGTTTACTAGTCTCCCTCCATGAATATGAGGGTACATTTTCTCTAAAATTTAATCTTACTCATTCCTAGAACACTAACGCTATTTGTAAACAAGCATTAAAATTTGAACGAGTAGTGACAAAAATAAATTTGCAAATGGCCGACTTTAGTAAAATTATTTAATTGTAATAGTTTAATTTTAAACATATTAAACTTACAAAATATAATATATATTACATATATAAATAATTTATATGTATATAAATAATTATATTAATATACATAAATTATAGTTATTATCTACACGATGATAAATTTATTAATAGGGATTAGTCCTTTAATTTATAAGATTATTATAATTATTCCATTATTAAATATAATTAAACTCTTGATATACCACCATTAAAAATATAAAAAAATCACAATTCGATGAAAATTAATTAAAAAAATATTCTTAAATTTTACAAAATTATCGGCTTTTTCGGGACTTGAGTGCAGAGAGGGTTTGCTACAAACGTTATTACCACTTACGATTCCCCATTCACGCACATAAAGCTAGTGTATTTCCCATAAAAATTTACCGTACGAATGCTTACACCTCAGATTAAATCCTCAATAACCTTTTTATTGAGTATTAAAACTTCATTGCCACATCACATCAAATAGTAGACACATTGATGAATAAATACTGATTAGTGCATCTCGTCTTACTTCCCCTCCAGGATGATTGCATATCTACACTGATTGGTTGGAGCTGAAGGAGGTAGAATTATAGAGAAAATGTACTTGAATTTGATCGAAAAATAATTTTAAAGTACCGGCATTTAAGAAGAAAAAAACACCCTCGATATATCTGGTCAGAATTCGAACACTTACCTCCACTTCACCTGCGAGCAAAACCAGATGAAGTTGATGTGTTCTCTGGATTGTTTCAGGAGTTGTTTTTACTAAAATATACCTGTATATGTGGACATGAGGACTAAACGTTGAGCGCATTTAAAATGGTTTGCCGGTCGTGGAGAGGTCGTAATATGATTACCATCCAGGCGTAATGTAGGAGGTCTTCCCTGAACGTTTTATCACTCTTTCTCTTCAAAAAAATATGGATACATTTATTCAAAACCTAATGGAAACTATACCTTTTAGTGCAGAGTAAAATTTAAATTTGGAAAATCGTTAAAAGGATCACCCCAGATAAAAAAAACCATTTGAAATGTTTGGAAATCAAACAATGGAGGAGGTCCGGGAAATGTGTGAAAAATGAGAGGCAGTCTAAACTGCTAAACCTTTTTTTAAACCAGTTTTAATTTTTTAGAAGCATACGGAGAGACCTATAAATAAAATAAAAATAAAAAGTTAAGCTTATCTTAATGTGGATACATAGCGCTACTATCACATAGCTAAATATCGAAGGATAAGCTATCATCTCTACAGGGGCGACATAATAATGAAAATTAACAACTTTTGGTGACACAGCTTGGTTAAACATGATGCCCTTTGGAAAACCTTGATATTCATTTATTCTATATGTATCTACGTTAGTCCGATATTTCATTTGATTATTTTAGTAACAAAACTCAATCGTGTAAGCACGCGAGCGTGATATACCAGCGGAGCTGCCACCGCAGTTTGCGATTGTAGTGTCAACATTTGTGGAAAGAGGGTGCCAAGTGGTCAACATGACCAGACCTGTAGCTATTAATATCACTTTTATAAACTGGATATGCTACTTTTTTAAAATCAATTAGCTCCTCATTTGTCCTAGTGAGGTTGGGTTTTACCCCGTTCCAGACTCACTGCTTCAAAGATACATTAGGATGGTCCGGGGATCGAGGCCTGGACCTCTGGATCTGTAGCCAGGAACTCTGACCTAATCTTAGATTAATAATGAGCAATGTTTACTATTTAATGTGAGCACAATCTCCCAGGCGAAGACAGGCTTAAATCCTAGTTAGCACAGTATAAGTAGGCCTACACCTAAACGAGTAGCAGGATGAAGCTCTAAGAACATTCTTTAAAATGATTTGGTTAAGATGCTTTATGTTAACTAAGGTTTATTTCCAAAAGACTTTTACGAAATTGAAAACACTGTTTGCAGACTTTTGTTCATAAACGGTTTCTTGATGTTTTTTGTTGCTCACAAACAAAAGGATACAGTTTACAAACATAGGGAACAGAGATAGAGCTATTCACATTGTTTACAAAAAGTTAAACATTGTTTCACGGACACACACATCAATGATCGAACATTGTTTCTATCCAGAATTTGTAACGTTTATATTATATTATGTAGGCTTCAGATATCATTGTCTTTTGTTTTGTAGTTAATTTAAGTTTTATATAATATGCATTGTATTGTAGCACGAGCTGTTGGCTCGGTTTGAATTTAAACCTTCGCGCTTCACCAGCTGTAAAAACAGATGGCCTAGTCAAGGCCATGTGTTTTAAGTTAATTAGGTTTATTTGATTCGCGCATGTGCGTTGTTAAGGTTAGTTCTTGGAGTCGCCGTCATTCTCTGCCATGCGTTGATCTCGAGTAGACATGTTTCAATAACTCGGGAGAAGAAATTGGAAACTGAGGACATAAGCAATGTCGAAAGTAAAGTAATGATCATACAGAACAATTGTACAGGCCTATTTATTATAGAATTATTAAATGAAAATGACTATAACAAATTTAGACAGAAAAATAGAAAAAAATAAAGATATTTTATGTACAAATACAGGAGGTGGGACAAAGACGACTACAGTTTGCAAATCTTTTGGTTGAAATCTTCGACCTAAAAGCATAACACAGCTTTTTGAATCATCTAATGAAATAGACTGAGAGTGCACGCAGCTGGTCTGTTAGACCCATGAGAAAATATTTTTTAAAGTTTGCTGTTTCCTTTGAATTCCCTACGCTTATCTTTTCAATACCTTTATGTGGGGAAATAAAAAGTGTATTGATTTCGCATGACATTCCACGAATTCCACTATCTTTGAATGGAGACTTAATAAATCTGATGTCTCACAGAACATTTGTGTGCTCTGATGTCTCGGTTAACGTCATCGGACAGAATGTGGAACAAAACACTGAAAACCAGGTATTTTGACAAAACATATAAAAAGTACATTTGTTTCGTTCATTTTGTTACTTTTTATCAGCGCTGCATTTAAGCAAATAATTTATTTCTTCACAAAAATATTTCAGTCAAGAAAAGTTCAGCCCTTAGAGGAGTGGTTTAGAATCCTTAATATAATTTATTTACTTGAAAATATATCATTTGCTTTTAAAATACATTGAACTGATTTCTAATAGTATGGATCTTTTATTTTCAAAACATCCTACATCTCGTAATTAATAAGAGAGTTTATAAAAGACGAGACGAGAGCTAGATGAGTAACATGATTTGTACTCCATTCTTTGAAAATCGCATCACTAAAATTTTTGAGGAGCTCATTAATACATTAATTGAACATCTAGTTAAATCCGTTATTGTGCATATCATTTACCCATTATTTTATATTTTCCAGAAGCCATTTGCAAAAATGGATGAATTTATCGATGCTACGAATGCTGGATGATTGTGTGATAGGGTGATACATGTAGGGAGAATAGCTGTCTATGACATTAAAAAATAGAATGAAACAGAAAAATCAGGAACTTATGTGCTTTGTGTGAACAGCAGAATCAGACTGACCCACATAATTTGTTGTCGACAATGTTTACAAACATGTCCAGACAAGCAAACATTGTTTCTTGAAACTCATTTGAAATGGATGACTAGAAACATTGTTTCCAGTTTTGTAAACACAAAGGAAACGCAAAAAAAAATTTGGCAATTTTTTTGTAAAAAGATCTTAAACTGTTTCTAAAAAACAACAACTAATAAACATTTCGGAAACAAGGGCAACATGTTTGCATATAATAATTTTGTGGAAATGTTTCCAAGCGCGTACTAGGCCTAAGGAAACACGGATTACTCTAGATGATTTAGCGGTCAACGTCTTGAACATTTTGGCCCTAAAATAATGCTCATTTTATGTTATAGTTTTCCGCTTGGACCCTTCTAAAATTCAATTTATTATTTTTAGGAAGACTGGTTATGTTTTTATTTTTATGTATTTAAATCTCAGAGATGCAATATTTTGTGTAGAACTTCGTTGAATATTTCCTAATAGCAACTATTCATATATTTTTTTTAATACAATAATATTTCAAAATAAATGTAAGATTTTGGGACATGTAAATACTTTTCAACTACATTTTTAAATGGACCATATTTTAAAATAATGATCAATTCTATAATACACGCTGGATATCTAAACAATTCATCGGCGGTCCCCCTAAATGTTCTCAAGTTTATTGAGAGAAAGAAAGGCGTGGGTTTGGGTCTTGAGAAAATCACTTTTCCATATAATGAATAAAATAAGTTATGAACTGGGACATGGAAATAGGAGATCAAGTATATAATATAGGCTCGGTTCTGAAGATGATTCTCCACAGGTGATTCATAATTATGGCTGTATACAATCTTAGCCCTATAGTTCGAGGGAACTTTCTAAACCATCTTCATGATTCCTATTCTCGTAGAGATTAAGTCATCAATCTCCCATCAAACGTCCTTTTAATTGAGATAGTAGATATAAGATTACGCTCTAACCAGAATTGTATATATTGTACATGTTGTTTTACGAACATTTCACCTTACATTATCAAGAGCATCAGTAAGATATATCTTTTTCATTTTTAATCAATAATTTTAAATGTGTTTAGGTTTTCTTGATCACCTCTGTGGTCTAGTGCTCCAAGTTCCTGGCTAAAGATTCAGAGGTACCGGGTTCGATCCCCAGTGCTTCAGTCTTCCCGTGAAGCAGTGGGTTTGGAACAAGGTCAAACTCAGCCTCGTGCGTACAAATGAGGAGATACTTGAATAATTAATTAGAAAGCTGAGATAAACAGCTGGAAGGCATCTTGTGTTGACCACATGACACACTATATACACAAATGTTGGCACTATCAACGCTAACGGCAGCAGGACACGGTAGGGCAGGGTGGCAGGGCTCACATTGTGGATTATTTTTTTATGTTCTATTAAATCTATAAAATGGCTTCAATGCAAACAATGAAAGCTCGAGACTTTCACACTAATATATTAACCTTCTTTGAGCTGTATTATCTACTTGCATTATTTGTGGGGTAGGACACGCTAACTAGGAGATTAAACGTAATAACTTTTAAAAATAATCTGTCAAATAGTGATGGAAAGTGTAAACCGGTTAGTTTAGTCTGGTCCTCAAGACGTATGCTAGGTCTGGGATATTTTATCCTTTTATCCAATGTATTTTATAGCCTTGAAAACAAACAAAAAGAAACTATATAAAGTGTTAACAAAGCTTTAGCTCTATGGTACCAGCATGTACACTCTCTAACTCACTCAAAAACAGTCAGGATTTAGATTTTGGACTAATCTGAATTTGAACTACAGAGGAAGATAACTCATGACGTTAAGTCATTGTGATCCAGCTGGCATGTTATAAAAAATGAGATTTATAAAATAGTAGAATAATAAAAATAATCTGTACGTCTAGTTTATTTTACGATGCTACAAAAATGGCGCAATCAATATTGATTCCGAGCAAATCATTTTACTTTATGGGGATAATATTTAGTACTTTATAAAAATGGCAATCTTAATATTATGCTATCTACAAATATGGTTATACATAAAAAGCGTGAATCTTATCTTAGCATTGCAATTTTAAGCTATGCCAAACACAATTCAAAAGAGTTCCCAAAAATCATAATACGTCATAAAGAGTATAGTTAAATTATCATAGGAATAACCTTTTCTGGCTGCTAGAAATGTTGGAGATCAACTTTAACGTATTCATACGACAACTAATGGTATCAGCAGCTGTAACTTTTAAAATACATTATTGAAAACCTATAAGATATCACTACTAAAAATCCTAAAATAGTAAAATATTATAAAATTGATAACTAAGGAAAAAAGTTTTTACTTTCTAAATGACCCTGCCTTTTAAAATTAGTCTGTATTTAGATGCCCTGTGAATAATTAGAGTGAAAATTTACAGTATCAAAAATTTAATTTAAATTTCAATGAATAACCGAATCACATATTAACATTATCAATTGGACCACGCTATGCATCAACAGACCAAGCGCAATTTAAAAAAAAAATGCTGATATTGATGCCATCTTGTAGCCAAAGGTTGAAACTACATTAAAAAATACTAGAATCTTCATCGGCCGTTTCTAGCTTGATAAATGAGTATAAACTAACCACCTTTTCTTTATGGCTGATTTTTCGTTATGCATCAAAATACCAAATCCCCACAGTTTGTGTTTGTATTATCAATGCTACTTCCATATTTTTACATCAAGAGACCAAATACCACCTGATTCTATACCAAAACCTCAAATAAAAATTGATTACATTATTTCCCATCATATTCTGAATCGTGTATATACATTTGGCTTCATCCAACTACAATCAGGCCCCATGAGTTAAGTGGATACGCTAAGTATATTTCTGATCTGCAGCCAATCTTTCCAGACAATAAGTTACACGCTGTTCCATCATCAACAAAATCAATAATTAGTAAATGTTATGAACTAGGTATGCCCGATAAACTAGAAACCGAGATGACAAAATATAGTCCTCATAGTGAGAAACAGGATGCTTTATCTGAGTACTCAATTACAGATTGTGCTGAAATTCAAACAGTTCTGTTGGTAGAACATGCTGACCACTAAACACCTCCCATATTAGAAGATGTGGACACCTAGACAGATCTCTTGATGACAGATACTGACCCTCAGATATCTCCCATGATAGAAGAAGCTGACTTTCAAACAGTTCTTTTGGTAGCAGATACTGACCCTTAAACACCTCCCATATTAGAATATGCTGACCCTAAAACAGATCTATTGATGACATATGCTAACCCTCAGACAGCTCTCATGATAAAAGACCTTCAGACAGCTATGATAGAAGATGCGGACATTCAGACAGCTTTCATGATAGAATATTCTGACCTTCAGACAGCTCCTATGATAGAATATGATAACCTTCAAACAGCCACCTTGAGAAAAGATTCTGACCTTCAAACCATTTCACCTTCCATAGGAAAATCAAGGTCAAATGGAAGACCTAATCGCAAAATTATCCATCAGTCAAGAGAGTCTTGGAAGAAATTTTGTCAAACAAATATATTGTACATAAATCAGTGAGGGAAAGTTGTGGAACCCAGAGAGTTCAGAGATTTTAACTCTAAATGCAAGTGTAATAAAAAAGTAAGTGGGATAAAGAGAGAAAAGGAGTTTCAAAATTTTTGTAATTTGGACTCATATGAGCAGTATGGTGAATGTAACTACAATTGTTAGGAAAAGGAAGAAAGATTCTAATAGTTGATGCATATCTTAAAGAGACTAAACACTTGGAAACGATAGTTATTAAAGATAACAGGGAAAGTACTGGAGGACGAAACAAAATAACATCACAGCAAGAACGTCAAATTGTGGACCACATTAACAAGGTATCCCAGACACAAATCACATTATTTGCGGTCCAAGACTGAAAAGTAATATTTGTCCTATGAAACCACCCTTCCAGTTGTTGGTACCTTTGGCTTAAAGGTGAGGCAGGTGGAGGCGCACAAGAAATATATTCATGCCTAAAGAAATATTGAAGTCAATCTAGGAAAAGAAATGGAGAAGTTCATTGTTTGGTCTGACTTGTGTGGAGGTCAAAACCGAAATATAAAAATTATCTTAGTGCTAAAAGCTACAATGGAGCTTCATAGCTCTCTTTAAAAAATTACTATTCGTTCTCTCATCTCTGGACACAATTTTTTGCCCAACGATTCAGTATTTGGAGACACAGAAACCTGATGACTATATCAACGTCATGTTAGTCAATGTCATTAGAATGGAAAATATTGACTTTGTAGGAACAACTAAGCTTGAAGTAAGCATTACAAATAGAAAGAAAAACATTAAAAACAACACAGTAAATTGGCTAAAAACTTGTGAAATTGTGCTATTGAGCAAGAAGCCATTCGACATTTACATGAGCAGCACCTTCGTTGATAATGGGCAACAAGTAAGCTTACTTAAGAAAGGATTAGGTCGCCCATCCTTCAGCAGTCATAACTTTTGCCAAAACTTTGTGCAGCTCTGGACAGATGGAAAACCAATCTCAATTCCAAAGCTAAGTGACATCAAGAGTATTTTGAACCTAATACCTACAGATGCTAAGAAGTTCTATCAGAATATCTCATCTAAAGAAGGAATTGTGGATGACATGGATGGATATGATGGTGTACTTGATTTTGTTGTTGAAGAAGAGAGCTAATCAATAATTTTGCCTGAACATATTTTCAAAAATTATTTACCTAGACTTTCACTTTTGGTATTATGCTTTATTTTAAATTCAATTTAAATTAAATTTAATAAATAAAGGTCTTTGTAGAATCTAAGCAAAACCCAATATTGCTATTGATATTGTTTATTGCTATCTACCGTTTATAGATTTGCAATAACAGACTAAATGACAAAATGGCAGTTGGTTTGATTATGCATAGCTGAATTTCACAATGGAGTCAAAATTAATAATAGTCTAAGCACCAACAATCAATATATCTCATTAGCTAATTAAATATTTAAATTTTTGTTACCTAGGAATTAAAATTAAGGTATTTAAAAAAAATTACATGGAAAAATTAAAAAATATATTTTATAACAATTTTTTTCTTAGAGTGTTGCTAAAAGCTCATTTACTCAAAACTATGTTAGTGATGCTTGGTCTGTTAACACGGTCCATTAATGATCCTAAATCTTCTACAGAGTATTAAAATTTTCCATGTAACTTTCCTTTAAAGCGCAACTTTATGGCAACCAGCCCAAAAATTAAAAGTCTGTTTCTTTATGGCAAGCATAGGTGAAGTTGAGTGAAATGAATTCAGCCTCATATAACTAAAGTGTACGCAGCCATAGATACATTTCCCAAGCAATAAACTGCAATTAGTTTAGAAAGCAGAAGCAGTGGCTTTCTCACTAAAATAACTTGAGTTTAATTTTATCAAAAAGGTAGACAATTTTAAGATTCCATATTTTACTTAGTAACAAACTATTTTTGTTTTTAAAACATGAGCTTTACAAAGGCCAATCACATTCAAGAATTTTGTATACACTAGACCTGATCTATGCCTTCAAGAGAAATATATGCCATTATAAAACCAAGCCTAAAGAAGCCTATACTCTCCTTTAAAGGCGGCCTTAAAAAACAGTTGCCATGGAAACCTCCACCTATTTTCTTGAAAGCTATTTCGTGCTGTTAATTTAACAGAAGGAAATTCAAGATAATGAATAATAGTTCTTAATCACTGTTGCCAACTGAGCTTTTCTCCAGGAATATAGTATAATACTCTTTTTAAGTGGGCTCCGCAGGGAATTAAGTCTCAGTTTGTTGATTAAAATTGTGTGGGTGACGGGTTTTCTAATCTAGCTGATTTTACAGGCTTCAGTTTACTTTTAAAAAGGAAAAGGTACCGTAATTGAAGTGTTCTAAGCTCACCACTTGTGTGTTGAGCTTTTAATAAAGATATTTTTTTTTGTAATTTGTAATTAATTAGAAATGGCTTTTTCAAGGTGTAAAGTAAGCCACAAATAATATGTTTTCATCTTTTACTTATTTACTTTCAGTGTAGTCGAGAAAAAACTAATTTAAATTAAATACACGAAAATGATTTAATTGATAAAATTGTCAATATGTTTAAACAAATATGTTAATTTATATGTACTTATCAGGAATTAGTTAGAGCTTTACCATCAGAATTGTTCCCACTGGAGTAATTGACATTTTGCAACTATATTCAATTGTTCAACTCTTTATTTTATCTTGTGTGAAATCCCCCTACAATTGGATTTTAAAGGCATCTTATTGGGGAGGGGGAAAGGTCTTAGAGGAAAGTGCTTAAAATATTTTTAAATTCCAGCGCCAATACATTTTCGGATATTTGACTGAATAAAATTAAAGAAGTAATGAGATTGAAATACAGACACATTTAATTAGCAATTCTTACCTGTATAAATACGTTGAATAATTGTATTGGAAACTTAACATGGAGCTTAAAACAGTATTTCCGCTCATACATTGTATGAACCAGTGTGAAATAAGCAATAATACTCACATTTTATCTTTATTAATGTTAAACTTAACTAAAGTTACCTCGAGGAAATACTTGCTGTACAAGAAAGTACTGAGTGATTTTTATTTGGAGACGAGCGTAGTTAGTATTACAAATTATATAGCTATTAATATTAATTTGTACTTGGTATTCACAAAATATTATATACATAGATATTTATTTGTTCAGACCAATAAATTACAATAGTAGAATGAAGAGACTTAAGATGACTCATAAATAATGTGTCCCAATAGTTTGACAGAGGTAATTGTATAAAAACATTTTCATACTTTGGCTTCATTATTAGTTTGAAAAATTGAGTTAGTCCGGTCAGTACGTTATGAACAGTTTATTTAACTACTTAGAAGATATAAATAAGCCATTATTATTTCGTTAGTATATTTATTCATTTTATACAAGTCGCATTGAATTGACGAACATTAAATGTATAAAGGCTGTGTTAGCGTGTTTATGAATCGTATTAGGAATGGAGTAAATATTCCATTCATCCAAAAATAATTTCGAGATATTTAATTTTATATTCCACATACTTGTCAATTTAATAATGTAAGTAGTGTTACATTTTCTACCGAATGGTCAATATAGCATAGTCAACCAACATTCAAACATATATTTGCAACAAATTGCTGTTGAGTTGGTCTGTTTTTAAATCAGTCCTAAGAGGTTTTTGAGTTGTTTGAGGATGGTGAGCAAAATTAAAGGCAAATATTTACGTGATGTTATATTTAATAAAAACCAAAAACAAATCCTTTTGATATACATTCCCAGAAGTATAACATAACACTAATGCTTGGCATATAAGGGATATTCTATTTAATTACTAATTATAAGGGCCCGACGTTATCCGGTTAAAGTTACCGGTCTTGTAAAATGTATTCAAGTTTAAAATTAAAATTTATCCTTGCTTTACTATTAAATTCAACAGCATAATACTGACATTTAGCAGTTATTATACACCTTATTAATATCACAAGCCAGTGGTAAAGCTATTATAGTACTTGGGTTTAAAAAGTAGAAAATTTGCACACCTTCAGTTTTCCTAAAGTGCATTAATTAAGTTCCAACTGTCTATGATTATTGAGTGTTGCTTCCTCCACTAATGAAAGTAATTAAGTGGTATGAAGCTTAAAGCTTGCAATATATATGTTACTGTGAGTGTACTGAATTCATTATTTTATAAAATTATTGGTGAATGTATAGAATTTACAAAAGCAATGGTCAATGTAACAAATAATAAGATGTATATTCTGTTCACCGTAGGAATTGTTTTCTGAAAGGCCTTTTTCTCTACCAGAAAGCTATTAAATAGTAAGATATTGGTAGGAAAAAAGACCTTTCAGAGAGTAATTCCTACCGTGAATGGATTATATCTCCATTTAACAGTGATTTTATAACTTTCCCAATACAGCATGGTGAAATTATGAAACATGTACTATATTATACATTTACCGGTGATTTTGAAAGATTCTAATGCATGCTGACGAAAGTATAGATCATTAATAATAGCCTATCCCATCAAAACCTTACCTAGCCTGCTCTATCTTAACCTAACCTAACTAAACTAACCTGGCTTAGCCTAGACTAACCTTAATATGACTTATAAACATTCACTATTGTCTGATGGTAGTTTTATAAATTCACTGGTTATTTGATAAAATGTTCACCGAATATGTGAAATAGTGCGGATATTTCTTACATTCCTCAAATGAACCAGTGGTTTTGTAGATTAACTGGCGATTGTACAAACCCACCACATTCAGCACATTCACAGTAGCATGTACAGTACATAATAAAAAATACGTATAAAGTACCAATTTTCAAATATTGTGGGTTATTGTTTTTTGATATACCCGCAAAGGTGATCATGTTATATAAGACGTCCGTCTCGTAATATATTAAAAATATCAAACTAAGGTCAGCCTAAGTACGCTGGCCCATGACAAGTTTCCAATTTCTAGGTTTCTTGATTTATTTAAAAAAACAAATCAGTGGTCGCAGGGTCTAGGACGTCAGAATGGATGTATAATTTTATAACAAAATGTGTTTGAGATAAACACCCTGATTTATTATTCTAATCTTTCTATTTTTTATGTTTCATTAGCTTAAAAGTTACCCCGCAACACTGGTATAATGTTTTAATACGTCAGGTCAACAAAACAAAAACAAAAATAAAACGTAAAAACGATTTTAAGTAGGTGCACATCCTCAGGGATCCTTAAGTACGTTTGCCAAGTTTCAACTTTCTCTTGTTTTTAGAATAAACACACTAGCCCACACATATTATTTTACGCATATATTTTAAAATTACATACTCTCAACAAACAATTAATATTGTGTGCTGGCTAAATCATATTCTAGATGTTGAAAGTTCTATAAGGTCAAGAATAGCATTTTAATGAATTTTAAAATACAACTCTCTTTAGAGATAAGCATATTATTACAAAATTTGTGATTTTCTTCACGTAAATATGCTAATATGACTTAATAATAATGATAATTGAATACTTTCTATTAGTTTTGAATGCAATGTATTATTTATTAGTTTTATCCATTCATGGACTAATTCCTTTTCAAATAATTATTAAATCTTAAATGAAGTAGTAACGTCACTCATTAGCCCAACAATAACACAAAATCACTCTTAGATATCCAACAATGTGTAATCCTGTTTTTTAAAATATTTTAGAACTTACCTATTTAAAATAATTATTACCACTATCAAGGTAGCTTCCAGTGGTGAAAACATGATTGAAATGCAATATTTGGCTGCCCACTAAAAAGTAATTGTTTTGAATAATATACTATAATAAATTTGAATTCAATATACTTAAACAAATGTCAGCTGTAATCATAGTTGAAATAAGGATGAGCCCTACCAATCTTAAATGCCCCAATATTAAATATTAATTACTGCATAAAATGATAAAAACACTAACATAAATGGAAAAATAAGCTGATATCCAAAATATCAAACATAATTGAGACGTAAATTTCTAAATGGATTTTTAAATTAAATAATGACATGATATATGGTAATACTCTTGGACACAATAAATACATTGAGATAGTTTCTAATAACATGGTACTTCCTGTTTTAAGTGTTTCATGTATGTACACTGATTTGAACTCATTTATATATTTTTTCACAAATTCTCTATCAACTGAGAAACAAAGATTTTTATTAATATTTAAGACACAGTTATTACTCCTAACAAGTTTTTTTATTCATAATAAGTACTAGGGTGCCCGGAGTGTTTTGGGAGGCAAGACGGGTATATTTGGCTGTACCACTGTTATTGTTCTGCCGCAGAAAGTAAACACTTCAACTGGTATACCCTCCGACAAATCAACTCGTCCACCCAAACTCGGGTTGTTCAGTGAAAAAGTGTACTAAGTAATTATGACTCTAGCTAACCTAACCTAACTAAACTTAACTACATGATTTTAATACAATGCATATGAAATGACTGAATGTAATAATTAATATTTTCCCAAGGGTGAACTATAAGTGAGGTGCGGAGATAGGGAGGTTTATGGTACACAGTATGTATTTAGTACGATTTTGCACTGAACAATCCAAGTTTGGGTTTACGAGTTGATGTGTTGGAAGATAAACCAGTTGAAGTGTTAACTTTCTTCTATAGAACAATAACAGTGGACGAGATGAGTTTCACCCGTGTATTTGGTCTAGATACTAACCTGTATAGCTTAATTTTAGGGGTTCTGGGGGGGAGGAAGATACACTAAACAATAAGTCCAGATTTAAAATAAATATTAGAAATAATTTCATAATCTTAAAGTAAACTATTTAAAATAAGTGTTAAATTACTCCACGTTTTAAACTATGCGGTCACTTGATTTGTATCCTAGCGGAGGACATAGCTGATAGATTAATGAACATTGGACTAACTAGGGCTGGTGTCACCCAATGAAGTAACTCAAGGTGTCACCTCCCATGGGCCTTCTCCTATACCAGACAATGCAGCATTTAAGTAATGTTTTTACTTTCCCTCGACCTCTCGGAGAGAATGTATTGTGATCGTCAAAAAATTCGAGGTAATCAAGATTTTGATAAATGTTGACGTTTCATGACCCCTGAAAAAATTGTTTTCACGATTCCGGCTGTCTGTCTGTACTTCGGGCTAGAGCCAAAACTATTTTACAGATTGGGCTATAACTTGGTATCTGGCAGTGGCGTGGCATCAGGGGAAGCACTACTTGCCTTTGATTGAAGATATCTAATTATTTTATTTAGTGTGTGCAAAAATATTCCCCTGGTAATCATTTAAATATAATTCAAGCATCAATGGGTTTGAAAGAAACCCAACCATACACGGCAGTGACCGTAACATGCATGCAAGACATGCACTAGTCCATCAAATGATGGTTGAAAGTCGGTATTTGTCCGACTTTCATCCCATTGCTCTAGCTAGTGTAGTTCTTATTAGTGACGTCATAGATTTCGGAGGGGAGAGAAGGGAAAAAGCTGCAGATGTCAGTTAAAAATGCATGCAACCGAGATACGACTTCTCTTGCCTGAAAGGTGACAACTGTAACTCAAATCACTACCCCTCTCGTCCCCTTTCAAAACATATTGTAGTGGCATAGCATGAAAGGGGAAATTAATTTTGTCAAGGTACTGATCCCTTTCATACACATCTTTATGCCCGGTACACACGATACAACTTCTTGTGCATAAAGTTGTACAAGAAGTTGCAGCCTGAAGATGACTTCGTGGGAAAACCAAAATTTGTACAAGATCTGCTTTGCACAACTTATTGTATACCATTTCAGGAAATAGAACGCGTCTCATATCAGCCATTTTTCTTGTACAACTTTTAAGTTGTAAACACGAAAACTTCGTCTGCTAGACAGTTATTTAAAAAAAAAAAGTGATTGTGAGAAAAACAGCCAAATGCTTGAAAACAAACCAATAATTATAATTGAAGAAGGTTAAATCCCTAATATAAAGGTTTCAACCATTTTTAAAAATATAAAAAATATAAAAAAGTATTGTATTTTATTTTAATATTATTTAGGAATGATTAAGAAATTATTTACATTAAATACCAATATTTTCCAAATCATTCAATCATTTTATTCCATAAAAAGGGCAAAAACGCCATGTTGGTTTCAAATCTTGTATGCAATCACAAATGCCGTGTGAACAGTCATTGACTTAAATTTGTATGCAATCCATTTGACCAAGATATTGTACAATTTCTTGCACAACTTTTTTTACAAGAAATTTTGTCGTGTGTACTGGCATTTAGAGTTGTGTTGAGCTTATTGTAGAAGGTGCATTTGTTTTTATGTGTGTATCATTGAAATCTAGCAAACGAAAGTTTATAAGTGTTTGGTCTATAATAAGTAATAACACAATAATGCAAATCACAAAACGCTAAAAGCCACAACTATCATTAAAAA
>CABFWB010000640.1:51580-72393 GCA_902151455.1 Timema bartmani | reverse complement strand
AGCAACCATAAAATCAACTATAATGACCCTGACTCTGTTTTGAAGATCCCGCAGATCTTAGAACGAAACTGATATTCGATTCACAACTTTATTTCTTACCATTTGATAGTGGCTCCATATTTGCACATATTGGATTAACCGAGTTGATGATGTGCGTGAATCTTATTCGGATGACTTTGGGTTCAATCCCGATTGTTTACACTTAGAGTCAATTAGGCCTACACGAGACATTACTCTTGGTGTCCAGGGTTTTAATAGGGCTACCTCGAGGGGTTTTTGGAGTAAGATATCTAACCCTAAAATTGAGGGTAGTTTACTGAAAGTCAAAAAGAATAATAAAAAATCAATTTTCTCAAAATGCATTATCATGATTTTGATTTTAATGAAATATTATATATATACACTGCTTATCATTTTAAATAAGATGGCAGTTCTCATTTTCTCAAGAAAATCACTTTAATGGTACTTTATATGAAGAAAATTTTCCAATTTCTCATCATTTCTCCTCAACTATTTTAAATACGAAATAACTTATCACTGTAAAGTTGTAATTATATTAAAAAAAAAATATTTTATTTTAAATAAAAATTTATAAAACGAATAATTTCTTAGCTATAAGCAAATATATGCACTTTTTAATTCAGCTCTTTAAAATTGAATTTGTTTTT
The DNA here is from genome assembly GCA_902151455.1 of Timema bartmani. NCBI lineage: Eukaryota > Metazoa > Arthropoda > Insecta > Phasmatodea > Timematidae > Timema > Timema bartmani. The sequence continues at coordinate 71,725 of CABFWB010000640.1, read as the reverse complement.
GTGTCTTTTCTATAACAGTGTTTCTAGTTCCTAATGACATAGATTAAGTAAGTTACCTTTTATATTATTTCATTTATGATATTTGTTATAGTGTTTGTACAACAATGTGTACACCTATTATTTTGTTTGACAAATCTTGAGAGTTTTTAGTGAATGCATAATAATAACAATCATAATAATAATCATAATAATAATAATAATAATAATAATAATAATAATAGTAATAATAATAATTATTATGATGGTAATAATAATAGTATAAAAGTCTGACAAAATATCAGCCAGAAAATAGTTAAAAATGAGATAAATAAATAAAAACTAAGTGGCGTTACACCCCCTTCTCCTCCACCACCCTACTTTTCATCCTTTATTCTGTGCAAAGATAGTATCACATCTTCTGTGCCATCCTTATATGAACGATTCGTTTCTCTCAATTTCCCCACCCCACTTTCAAACCAGTGCTTTCTGCCTCACAGAAGATAATATTTTTTTGCTTATCTAATGTGTTAAAAGAACTCGAGTACTTTTTTTTTATCGCGCGGCCGTTTCTCAACGGACGAGTAGCATAGTTCTTAATCCTGGGAAGACTTACTCCCAAGTGATTTCTTAAGAGCCAAAGCAGAATATCTCAGTGTTTTAGGAGGGGAAGGATTTCTTGGAGGGGGTCATTTTATAATATTTACTTATTTGGAACTTAATTCGACCCATAACCAATTTATAACGTGCACAATTCCTCTTAAACACTAAGATTAGACAACTTGCAAAATTAAAACCACACATTTAAATTACAACATCATACAAATAACCGAAATATATTCACATTTACATAGTTGCATGTGGTTTAAATGAAAATTCTGTTGGGAAACAACCAATTATGTTCATTTTAACTCGTTAAATTTTACCTTTCCCTACGATACTTTAATGGATTATGTTTTCATGATCAATAATGGCTAAAATAATGTAGAACTTGCGGATTGAAATATACTAAAAAAATTGTAGCTAAAATAACAGAAAATTTGACAAAATCCGCTACTATAAAAACACCAGTAGCCACTAAAACAACAGAACGTTTTTGTAGCTCATTCAGAAGTAGTTCAAAGCGTTATTGTAATTGGATAGTAAGACAACAATTACCGGGAAAGCACATGCACAGTAAAAGCTCAAAATGTGAACTAGCATCGGTATGTGCATCTAGATAGATTGACACAGTACATGTAATCTGTGCTGACGAAGACTATTTTTGTGATTATAGCTGATTAGAGGATTTATTTGTACTATAAAATTTCTGCCGATACAATATATAAAATTCGTAAAGAGAGTCACTTTGGTGTGTCCCCCCTCTGATGGTGTCACCCGGTGTGGTCCACACATCCCTAGTGACGTCACTGGGTAAGGTGAGATCTACAGCAATTAAAATATTTCACCATTGTTGAATACGTTGAAATTAAGCCAGTTTAAAATTAGACTTAAGGTGGTTGCATACTTAAAGGAAATAAACTAACTCTGAAGTAATTCTTCTGTGATAAAATTTAGAAAATTCAAATATCCTAAATAATCATGTGTTGATCTTTTAAAAATTACTATATTTGTTTAAAGAAAGACAGATTATGTTTTTAAACATTTACTTTGATCTCAGGGCTGGATTATTTCACGTGAAACATGAATAGAAAAACCTAATTTCAGATTCTTTGATATTTTTATTAATGATTATCAAAGCTAAAATGTAAGGTTTTTTTTTATCATATGGGACCACGTTGACATCTTTAATAATTCTTAGTTTTGTAAATGATTGAATTTGAAATAACTAACCCATTTTCAAATAACGCAGAGTTTAATCTCCTACAAGATGGCATAGTGCTCCAGTGGCAGCCCTGTTTAGGCGTTAAAGCAAATGTAATATTGTTTTTGGCATATTTTTAGAGGTTAGGGAATGATAGCCATTGGTGCTTTGTTCCAAAACAAACTATGTAGAGTACCTTCTCTAAGAGTTTAATCATCATAAAACCAAATTTAAAGTATTCCTGTTTAATGAGGTCTTGTTAATATGTCATTAAGATCTAAATACTTATAATAGCATTCATACAGGTTGTCTAAAAAAAATACAAATACGCATTCTTACAGCCCACAACTAATGATTTATTTTTCTATTCTAGCTATAGCCCATTATACATTATGGCTGGGAAGAGATTAATTAAGCTTTGAAGAAAGTAAATTAATCTTAAAGTGCCAGTGGAAGTGTGAGAACATAGTTGAAGTGAATAGATGTTTCAGAATTAATTTTGAAATAGATCCACAAAAGTGGCTCACCATTGCTGGAATTAAAGATAATTTTGAAGCAAACGTAACTGTTAAAGACGTCCATAAGTATTGTCCCGGAAGAACACGGATGTTCACAAGACCAACAAAAGAAGAAATTCTAGTGGTAGATTATCAAAGGTCTCCAAGGAAATCTATTCAGCAAATGGCTTGAGGGATAGAAATTTAAAAAAAAGCATCCAAGACATTTTGAAGCTCAGACAATGTAAAGGTTAAATTTGAACATTAGTCCATACCGTCAATGAAGACGATCCTAACCTTAGAGTTGAGTTATGTGAGTGGTACCTTTAAAAATGTTTAGAGAAACAACAGTTTTCGAACAATATTCTTTGTAGTAATGAGGCCACATTTAAGTTACATGGCACAATCTATCGCCACAATTGCATTTACTGGGCAAGAGAGAGACTCGTTTGTTAAGGAGATAGCCCACATGAGCTCACCAGGGATTGAAGTGTGGTGTGGATTGTCAGCGTTTGGCTTAATTTAACCCTTCTTTTTAATTTCTCTCTATCTTACAGGTAGAGAAAGTATGGTGATCGTCAAAAAAATCGAACTCGAGATTTTGATGAATTTTGACGTTTCATGACTTCCTGAATCCGAAAAAGTGGTTTTTGAATTTCTTTCTGTCTGTCTGTCTGTCTGTCTGTCTGTCTGTACCTCCAACTAGAGCCTAAACTATTTTACCGATTGAGCTGAAACTTGATATCTAGGGTTTTCATAGGGTTGCCCCGAGGGGTTTTTGGAATTGGATATCTACCCCTAAAATTAAGGGTAGTTTACTGAAGGGAAAAAAGAGAAAAAGTCGATTTTCTCAAAATCGGCTCTAACGATTTTGATTAAATTTCATTTATGAACATTAATAAATATTCCAAACAAAATGGCTACTCTCAATATTTCGGCAAAATGGCTTTAAGGGCTCCGGTCTGATGCGTAAATTAACATTTTTTATAATAGCTCCGAAACTATTTGAGATATGAAATTACTTAGCATTACAAATATGTATATATATTTATAATACAAATATTTTATTCGAAACATATTTTTATAAAATCAATAATTTTCAATCTATACGCAATTATATATATATTTTTAGCTTTTTGGACATTAAAGCTTAAGTATTGCGATCGTAAAAAAAACTAACCTGAAATGTTGATGGATTTCGACGTCTCATGACCCCCCGAACCCTAAAAAATAGTCTTTGCAATGCCGTCTGTCTGTGTGTCTATTAAAACTTAAAATTAAGGGTAGTTTACTGAAGGGCAAAAAGAGAAAAAGTCGATTTTCTCAAAATCGGCTCTAACGATTTTGATTAAATTTCATTTATGAACATTAATAAATATTCCAAACAAAATGGCTACTCTCAATATTTCGGCAAAATGGCTTTAAGGGCTCCGGTCTGATGCGTAAATTAACATTTTTTATAATAGCTCCGAAACTATTTGAGATATGAAATTACTTAGCATTACAAATATGTATATATATTTATAATACAAATATTTTATTCGAAACATATTTTTATAAAATCAATAATTTTCAATCTATACGCAATTATATATATATTTTTAGCTTTTTGGACATTAAAGCTTAAGTATTGCGATCGTAAAAAAAACTAACCTGAAATGTTGATGGATGTCGACGTCTCATGACCCCCCGAACCCTAAAAAATAGTCTTTGCAATGCCGTCTGTCTGTGTGTCTATTAAAACTTAAAATTAAGGGTAGTTTACTGAAGGGCAAAAAGAGAAAAAGTCGATTTTCTCAAAATCGGCTCTAACGATTTTGATTAAATTTCATTTATAAACATTAATAAATATTCCAAACAAAATGGCTACCCTCAATATTTCGGCAAAATGGCTTTAAGGGCTCCGGTCTGATGCGTCAATTAACATTTTTTATAATAGCTCCGAAACTATTTGAGATATGAAATTACTTAGCATTACAAATATGTATATATATTTATAATACAGATATTTTATCCGAAACATATTTTTATAAAATCAATAACTTTCAATCTATACGCAATTATATGAATTTTTTTAACTTTTTGGACATTAAAGTTTAAGTATTGCGACCGTAAAAAAAAACTAACCTGAAATGTTGATGGATGTCGACGTCTCATGACCCCCCGAACCCTAAAAAATAGTCTTTGCAATGCCGTCTGTCTGTGTGTCTATAAAAACTTAAAATTAAGGGTAGTTTACTGAAGGGCGAAAAGAGAAAAATTTGGTTTTCTCAAAATCTGCTCAAACGATTTTGATTAAAATTCGTATCTAGGCGTTGATTAAGATTATAAATAAACTGGCTATTTTCATTTTCCTATGAAAATGATTTTTAGGGTACTTTACAGAAGCGTTAATTTCCGTATCTCCACAACTATTTGAGAAACTAAACAACTTATCATTGCAAAATTGTAGGACTATTAGAAATAAAAAACTTTTATTTGACATATATTTTTATAAAAGCAACAGTTTCTGAGATATTTGCAAATATATTAATACAATTTTGTGAGCTTTAGTTGTAAACATATACTACTTAAGTCTTAACGCAATAATTCTCCAATGCCATAGAGTAATTAAATATAAGTATCTAAAAAAGTATGTTATTTTTCCTTAAATCTCTTAGGAGAAATGTTTGCATAGCAATGATCTATCTCCATTTTAGACTCAATAGTCAATATTTACATTTTTTATTGGTCAAAATGTATAAATGAATAATTAAATATCAATGCGATGACTTGAAGATCTGCAACACCTTATAAAATGTTAAAATTTTAACCAGAAATCGAAATTTTAATACGAAGTGTTGACCCTTGTGGAAGACATTAAACTGTTTGAAATGTTCTTAGGTGGACAAAGATGCGCCTCTTTTCTCATTGATTTTATATCATTGTATATTATTTTATGCGTGTTCTTATGTGGAGTGGTGATGATAAAATATACATTATTCTGTTCAGAAATCTTACGAATTTATAGAAAGAGAGAGAAAGTCTGTGCGGTGTGCCGTACCATTTATTTTTTAACAACACTGTAACTGGTGCCGTTTACTTGAGCTTGCTGCAGGATTTTATCATGCCACGCTTTCATGAGATGTTTGCCGATGAGGATTTTTATTTCAAGAAAGATGAAAATCAGCCAAACAAATGTATTGGGCGAGCAGGTGGCATTTAATATCTTACCGTTCGCCAGGCCTCACGCCAATGGACATTTTCTTATTGGGTTACCTTATTATTAATAATTATTATCTTGCAAAACCTGAAACAATCGATGAAATGAAAGAAACAATTAATAATGAGTGATAATTATAATAGGCTCATATCCCAAATTAACTATTTCATGGTGTTTGTAACTCTGTAGATGATGTCGTTATCAACGTCTGGACGAGAACGTATACCAGTTTGAACAAAGGTGATGGTGACCTGGCGGTCTAGGGGTAAGGTGTCGGACTTCTGTGCTGGGGGTTTGGGGCTCAATCCTAGGTCCTGGCACAGATTTATCTGATTGCAAAACCCTTCCTTCATCTCTGACAAGACGTTTACTAATCACAACTTGTGACTTCTATTATGTTTGAGGTTTTTTCAGGGTGTTTAAAATGTCATCCCCTAAGATGGTGGGGAGGGGCAGAAATGTTTACGATTTACTAACCCACTCAATTACCATATTTCCCCAACTCCTGGGCTTGGAAACTTAAATTTTTGCCTGTCAGGTAGGTAATGGTGTTACCCCATATAACCAGAACAATATAAAATTGGGAAATTACAGAATGGGGCTCCATGGGCCTATTATTAAAAAAAAAACTTTTTAGATGAGGTATAAGATTAAAGTTTGACTTAAAGCTGTAAAGACAACTCCAAATAACCTAACAATTTTTAAAATTTAAATTTCTGGGAGTGAATTGGACGAAAATGTTTCGTTTTTAATTTGAGCATGGTGAAACAGGGAGGAGTGGTTCTTTAATGTAAAAAAATACTTTTATGTGTGGAATAAAATTTAAATTTAGCAGTCCGGTAGAAGGACAACTCTAAATAGCCTAGTATGTCTTTAAATTCGTTATTTTTAAGTAGGAGTTGTTTAAATTGAAAGGTGGTTGGAGGTTTACAATTTACAAAACTATTAGAATTAATTACTTTTCTATGTGGTATAAAACAGAAATTCAAACAAAAGGTATAAAATAACTCAAAATAACTATAAAAGATTTAAGATTTTAAATTGGGAAAATAGTGTAAGTTGAGGAGGGTGGAAGTTTAGATTAAAAGTGTTAAAACAATTACTATATATTTTACTTTTCACTCTTGTGCATTTGTTACACTTTTTACTCCTTTTTGCCCTAAAATAATTTACACTTTAATTCTTTATTGACTTTGTTACCCCTTTTAGCCCTTTAATCCGTTTTATATTTTTTACTCTATTTATACCAGCTTTTTTTCAAGTTTTTGATTTTATTCAAACTAACCTCTTGCTCCTTTTTAACCTTTTTATAATATATATTTTTAATTGTTTCTCCAGAGAAAAGCCGGATACTTCCTGCTAATATAAATAATATATTAAACAATAACTTCAACAAAAGTATGTTTGTTTAGTAGCAATATATTGTTAATCCAGAATATACAAATGCTTACTCAACAAAACAAACAAATTTCTAAAATGAATTCTAACCTCACTCGAACCCCATTACATAAAACCGTGATTGTAAGTAGCGCTACCTTTCAGAGAGCTGATTTATATAAAGTGGGTGTTAAAACGAGGTCGGGCGATTAAGATAAGACAAGGTAAGGGGTGGTGTATAAGGGAAGAGAAGGGAAGGAGGACTCCCTAAGTGGGAGGAGAGGTCGTGGCCTAAATCTTTGGGGAAAACGGGAGGCTTCAGCGCGAATCTCGCTGCAGGGGATCTGTCCTCCACCCCCTCGACTCGGGAAAGTGAGCCAGACCTGCTCCCACAAACAAGTCACGTGATACCTCCCTCACAGCGGCCTACAAATATAGCGTAGGGGAAAAATATAGTCTAATACAGGGTTTCCCAAACTATTTGAACCGAAGTAGCCCTTGTACCAGGAAAAATAAATGCTGGATCCTTCATAAATTTGTTTACTAATATTACGAATATTCCATAACAACTGTTATATTTTACAATCATAAAAGTATAAATCAAAGGGAGAACTTTACATGTTCTGGATAGTTCCTTCTCCTGCTTCTTTATCAGCATATGTTTTCTAATTCTGGATGTAGACAGCAGAAAACATCTGGCTTTAATACCTTTCAGTTCACTGAAACTGACAGGCTGTATTTACAACCTGGAAATTAACTACTATAATATTTCAACGAAGAAATGAATCGATTTATCCCAGAAACGGTGGGCATCTTCACTTAATTTCTGAACAAAAAAGTATTTTATTTTTAATCTTTTAATCTAGTACACAACATAGTAAATTCAAAAGAATATTATTTTAATTTAAAAACTTTTTTTTTATTATTTGCCTGGATGTTTATTTTAGTGCATCATTCAGGGCAAAAGGACTCCACCACGTAACTAGTCAGACACCTTATTTAAGTCAGAAACGTTTCAAAGTGGGAACTCACCTCCCACGCCAGAGTCAGGAATACACTTATTTGGGGAACCAATATCTCTTAAGAGGCTCCTCCAACACGTCATGTTGTATCCTTCGAGCGTAGCCACGCACTTTTACCTGCACAGCGGGAAATTTAGAAACCGATAACTCCATGCCCACCATAGATCCATCGCATCACCAGACAGCTAAGAAACCCTTCCCTCCCCCGCCTTGGCATGCTTCAATTGGTGGGAGGAATCGGGTCCTCCTGACGTGAGGGCTGGACACTCACGCAGGGTCATTAACCCCTTGCTAAAGGTCAGGCATCTTGTCTCAAAAGCTACCCGAAAAAGGCTTTCAACCTTAGTTTTCTAATGGGGACCTCGTGAAGGTGTCCTAACCGGTTTTCCCAGAAGGTACTTTTGTTTGTATTGACTTCCAACCACTAAGTATATAGCGAGTAGGGGCTGTTCTTTCCCCCCATTTGCTCCCACACAGATGACTTTGGCATAGCCACCCTTTTGGTAAAACCCTCCAGACGTTGCCCAGGGGCTGCCACGAGAAGGCACTTTGCCAGGATTACTGGACGAGGAACATCCCGCAGGCCACGGTGGGAAGCCTCTTGTCCCCTCCAGGTCAGGGTAGCTACCACGATGGTGAGCACATCTCAAACACCAAGAGCTTCCAACCCTCAATCCGGTACCACCCCTATCCATCAGGGCAGTACAAACTTCAATTACTACACAGGAATTGGTTCGGACTCACATATTGAAAAGCTAGCTCAGACCTATAAATATATCACTAGAGGCCAAACATCTTAAGGTGACTGCTAGACGATCTTCTGGTGGAATTTCTTTTCTCCTAATATATATATTTGGTTAAATTATATTTGTTGGGAGCCAACAACATGTAGAACAGCGTGTACACTCGAAACTAAAAATGTGCAGCTACAGAAGTGCATAGTTGAAACTAGGAATAGTTGCAACTTAGGGCAGCCACCTACCTCGTATCTTACAAACATTCCTAGTCTTGAGATAATGGTTTCTGTACTGATCATGTAAATTCCAGTTCGGGATGAGCGGCCGGTTCATGACCCAGAGTTCATGAAGGGACAAACTGAATGACTAGTAGGACAGTTGTGTCCAGTATTTCACCAGAGGGTGTTGTCAAACTAAATACCTCTGCATGGTTCAAGAAATATAGCAAAGATAGGGTAGTTTACCGAGGAACAGAGTCCATGTATCAAGTATCATTTTTTGTATATAATTGTATACTTTATATTCCATGCTATTGAACTAGTTAGTTATAGAATATTATACATCTTTCGTATTATTTGAATATGTGTTTGCTACCATTTTTTATGAACTGGCGACCGGTCATAACAGATTTGATAAAAACTCAAAATCCATAGCTGACATTTCAAAGAAAATCTCAAATTTACCTCAAGGCTCTTGTCTTAGATCTGACAGTATCTTTGACCCATTATATCTGAAATGATTTTTAAATAATTTGAGAGAATTTTTGATTTCTCTAATTTCTTGGACTTCTTTAAAAAAATACTTTTCTCTACTACGGATAGAAGATATCATCAATTCCTTTCCTCGAAGTATCTTCTTTTTTTTCCAATAAAAATGCATAAGATAGAACAAGGATACCAACGGAAACATGCACAGTATCTTCCTCCATGATGGAATCCAAATGACTGGCTGGAAATCGATGGCAAAACATATGATCCAACGCTAGTTGCATTATTGTCTAGAAAGGGCTGTTTGGTAGACTTATCCAGTCAAACCATTGGGTAAATATTCTAGTAAACATTGCTGAACAAACGCTGGACGCATAGTCTGAAGCCGGCTTAAGGAGTACTGTCCTACTGTAGGTTGGGTTTATTTGTTGTACTTATAATTCTGTTCGGTTTTTTTATATTTCATGTTAAGTATTCCAATGTTTCATTTAAAATTGTTAAGTATTCCAATGTTTCATTTAAATTTCTCCCTTTCAATATTTTTTTACTAGCCATTGTTTGGTGCTTTGATGTTTTTTAATCAGTAAATTAATATTGATTAAATACTTCTCGGCTGGAGGGATCAAAACAAAGAGACACACAAAAGGGTGGGCAGATTGTAACACAGGTAAATGGCGGAGGAAGGGACCAGACCTAAACGTATTCAGAGCTAAAAATAAAAAGCGAGAAAAATAAGTAACAAATATAAATAAACCGTTTATTTGAGCTGTCATAATATTTTACATGTCTCATTTGAATACAAAGAAGCGACTAATAAATAATTATAGTTAGACTTTTTTTAAAATCAAATTGTCTTCTTGTGTAATATCTATTATAGTATTTCGTATTTATTTTTAAAATCGTGGAAAGAAATACCATCATGCCATCGTTAATCTTACTTAGTTTATGGTTTGCTCACATTGTAGAACAATTTTAAAGGTACATTTGCACCAATTTTATTAGAAGGGCCAGATATGAAAGTCAGAAAACTTACTAGATCTATTTTCACATATTCATACGCCAGATCACGTGATCTGTAACTATCACTTTGATAGATATTACCAATAAATTTGTTATAACCACAACACAAATAAACCAATTCATTGCTATTAGTTTGGGCCGCAAAATAATATGTTATTATTTTCTAAAAGGCCCTCATGAAAATTGCACTAGATAAATGTGTGTTTTCATTAACTCAATTATTTAAATTAATGAGGACCAGAAATCAAATTTTGTACGAATTTCCATTTTTAAAGAGGGAGAGGGATATCCACACCTGGGGGCTAAACGTTCTAAAGATCACATCTTACTTAATTAACTTAATTACATTTTGATAGTAGGTTTTTTAAACAAAAGTACACAATGTTCAATTAATGTTTGATATAATATTATTTAAGTTGAATTAATATGCCAAAATAATAAAAATATTTATAATTTATATTTTAAATTTGTATACAATGATGTCAACTTGCACCAATAAGCACGCAGTATAGAATTAAAGCTAATATTAGTCAAGTTTGCAAGTGATTGTGAGGTCGGAATTTGAATCCCAGTAGGATATTCTAAGTTTTATTTCATAAATTGTTTTTAACTCTCCTTTCACACTATTTCAGGTATATTACCTATTGATGATACCTTCCTCATCCTTAATACACTATCATATTTAAAATGTATGTACATTATATGCATACATGTATACACCACACGTTTGTGCTTGACGTTTATATATATATATATATATATACAATTATAAAGTTTGACGTACTATAAATTCATGCACTGCATGTGTATGACACTTCAGGATCCACACACACACACACAAACACACACACACACAAACATATATATATATATATATATTTTCTTAAAACGCTNGTATGACACTTCAGGATCCACACACACACACACAAACACACACACACACAAACACACACACACACACACAAACATATATATATATATATATATATTTTCTTAAAACGCTAGCTTGTAATAAGAGGCAGGGATAATAAAAAGGAGCAGCCGGGATCTTCTGAAGCCCATCCCAGCTGTGCCTTTAATGACGTTATACCCAGATAGCTTACTCTTGAGTGTTGCACAGGTAGAGTGGCTATGCATGTACCCTCTTGTAATACAAGTTTTTGCATGTGCAATGGCTCAAATAATGTCACACTCAAAGATAAATTTTGTTGGGGTCCAGTACAGGTTATGTTAGCATTCTAAGAATAAAAATTATAACTAACAGTTTGGGTGTTTCACATGAACATAAAAAAAAAAAATTATTTTCTATTAATATAATAGTTTTAAGATAAGAATTAATTACAAAATTTGACTAAAATATATATGATAAATTTTTATGGATGAACATTTAGAGTCCATTAATTTATATCTTTTTATATTGATGTACAGTAGAGCATTGATTATATTAGACCCAATCATCCTAGGTTCCATATTATCCGAGGTGGTAGCACAATTAAACTGTCGAAATAATTATCTAGGATAGTGCTTTTTAAACTTTTGCAAGTGGAGGACCAATAAATAAATGTTAGATGCTTTGGGATACCACCAAGAACAAGAGTACGGAAAGAGGAGAGGTGTTGTTTGAAAGTTATCCAGGAAACATTATTTCCAGGCAATTACAATTTGCAACGATAGATTAAAGACTAAAATTATATTTTCAGTGAAGCATCGAACATATTTTTATACATATAGGTCTACATGAAATTAGTAGTTTATAGTTTTCTGATTAATTTTAACATTCTTAACTTCCTAATATTTTTGTATATAAATGTTAGGATTTGTTGAATTAAGGTTAGTAAAGTCTTCCTATTCTATACAACTTGTGTTGACCTAGTAACTAAATAGAACAAAGAAAGGATGTTTCATATTTAGACTTTTGCTTTTAAAATGTTTGTGTTAAATGTGATCAACATTCTTTAATTCAAGATTATTATTAAACTTCCTGAGATCTGGTGGACTTTATGATAGGCCATCGGGGATTACACTTTTAAAAGCACTAGGTGCTCTAGATAATGATTTATTGACAGTCTGATCCTATTATACAGTCATTGTACAGTGTATATTCAAGATAATTTTTTATTGAGTATTAACTTTTTCTAAGGGTTCTTTAACCTAAGAGTATCCTTCTTTGATAATGTATTCCCCTTTATTGCGTATAATCCGAGTGTTTGTTATTCTGAGGTAGTCTCGGTTCCATCCACCACAAATTGTTTAGTTTTTACATTATTTTAAAATCAATAATTTTGTTTAATATGGTGGAAGTCATTGTATTATATCTTTGAAATTAATATTCATTTTAATTCGATATATTTTTACTTAATAACTAACTCCATTTTCTACAATATTTGGATTGGCCTAGTTTTAGGTAAAATACTTTGAGATGCAGATATTTTTTAGAGAATAATGATCTAAAACTGGTTAGTATGAATTAAAAATGACTCTACTATGGAACCATAATGTGATGTAAAATTGATTCTAACTGAAGTCTTACCTCTAAAAATTAAAGCTGTATTCTTACGTTAACAGAAACACGAGACCAGAACAAGAAATGTTTGCTCTGTTGATTGGTTAGAACTTCACACTTTCACATAAACTCGAGCACAGAACATACTGTTTTCTCAGATTGATTGAATGGCACTTCACACGTTCACAGAAACTTGAGCACAGAACAAACAGTTTGCTCAGATTATTTGGTTATATCTTCACACTTTCACAGTAACTCGAGAACATAAAAAACCTTTTGGTCTGTTGATTGGCTGGCACTTCAAATATTCACGGAAACTCGAGCGTATAACAAAGATTTTGCTCTGTTGATTGGTTAGCACGTCACATTTTCATAGAAACTCGAGCAAAGTACAAACAGTTTGCTCAGATTGGTTGGTAATAACTTCACACGCTCACAGAAACTCGAGCACAGAACAGTTTGCTCCTATTGGTTGGTTATAACTTCACACGTTCACAGAACTCGAACACCGAACAAACAATTTGTTCAGATTGTTTGGTTATAACTTCACACGTTCACATAAATGTAAGTTCACACATAATGATTTGCAACGCCAAATTTAAATGCATGGTAGTCAACGTGTGTTGCCTTTAAGTGCATTCATGTTTTTTTTTTAATTATTCTAATACCAATAATTATGTATATCTACGATCATACATATAAATAAAATACAATTTATGATAGTGGCGCTAATTGGATCTCGCACGCCGATCAGCATGGTGCAAAGAAGAAAAGCTTAAAATATTTCAACCCACACCGAGCGAGCTGAGTGCAACGAATTTAAATTGCATTGAATGCATTTATAGATCATTAAGTCATTACGTTTTGTTTCAATTTCATTATTAATGGTTTGTAAAATTATAGCCACTACACGAGTAAAATATTAGTTGAAGAAATACTCAAAAACCTATATATTTATCAAGTTCCATCGAATCCAATTTATTACTTAAAATAACAATGTCAGAAACACTATGTTTGATTAGAGTTTTTCATTAGTTAATGTACATCATCAACTTTAGAGGAGCGTGTCTCATTTAAATTTCACAGGGCTTTAATAAATAGATTTTTCAGACCTATATGCCATTTATTTCATGCTATCTGAACTAAAATTTGTCCCCCATAACTTCAATTTGATTTAGCTGTATAAGTGCCATAATGATGTTTCAAATCTATAAAAATGCCAATTTAGTTTAATTACTAGCCAAGAAAAATAGGAATTTGAAAATTTGATCTGTGGATGGTTTAGTTCCTTGGATTCATTTGGTCAGTTTCATAGTCAGACTTAGTACGGCTCAAATGCGGCGCTATATTAAATGCAGAATAACAACTACCTAGGCCAGAATAATAAAATGGATGTTTCATATCATATGAAACTGGCCCATTTAATATTCTGGTCAAGGCAGGTGTTATCTTGTATGTATTACAGCACCACACTTGAGGTGTACTAGGTCTGACTATGAAACTGACTCAGTTGCATTCTGGTCTAGTAAGCTGTTATCTTGTATGTATTACAGCACCACACTTGAGGTGTACTAAGTCTGACTATGAAACTGTTCCAAATTGTATAGTTTAAATGTGTTTCAATGTTTTTATGACCACATCTTTGGTCCAGTGGTCGTGAAGCTTCTTTAATGAAAAAAAAAGTAGCAGCTTCGATCTAGAAAACTGAAATAACCAGCGGGAATGTTCGTTTTGCTGACCCAATCCCACATTTTATTCGCAAATGTTGACATTGTAATCGCAAACGGTGGCCGCTCGATCGGTATATCTCTCCTGCAGGCTAACATTATGAAGTTTTAAATATTTTTATAAAAATAAAATTATTACTTTTATTAGAATTAGCTTTAGGAAAATTGAGAACACGAGTATAGTATTTGCGGAACATAGAAAGTTAAAACAGTGTGTATGTGTGTGTTTATTTATAGCAAAGTATAATTTCACTCTTCTGATATTTGTGTTAAAATAATTATTTTTATGAAAAAGTGTAGAATTAGGACACATAGCTTGTTTGGCATCCATCCGCGTCTTAAATGCTCTCCTGCCAAACACTCGTACGTTCGTCTTCCCCTATGTAATATATTCATGGAGAGAACGCTAGCTTTTACTCCTCCCACAGCTTGGGCTTCACCCACGCACTAATATTTCATTCCTCTCCCTCCCTCTCTCTAGTGACATGAGCCCACGATAACGTCTCCTTAGAATGGGATTCCAGTGTGGGTTTCTGGGAACTGGCACGTTTCTGCCTTCCGCCCTCTCTCGGTCATTTCCATCACAATATCAGCCACAGAAACAAAGGGACCATTGCAAGGTTTAAAGAAAATACTGAGAGGTAATATTAAATTTAATGAATACAAAGGTTTTATCCCTCTTAAAATGTCGGTATGGTATATGGATGCTTGATAGTGATACAGATTCAAATATAATAGTACATTTAATCTACCAGGCTAAGTGTATAATCAAGTAAACTTCTATTCAAGGGTACCGGTATCTAAGCTCCAATAGGCTGTACTTAGAGAATTTCTTATTAGTTTTACCTAATGAGAGCTATCACTTACTTGACAAATGTTGGTTTATTAAGATTAAAATTAAAATTTAGATTTGTTATTTTCATTTTGTTAGTTTGATATAGATGTGCTGATAGCTATTGCTGGCATCAGATTGTACTAATATACAAATTTTAAAATATTTTATATCGGTAAAATATTATTTACATATTAAAACATTTAAACTAAAAAAAAAAAATCGTATGCTAAGTAAAAACTTTTACGAACTATCTTAAATATTATTGTCATAGGTATGTGTAACTCGACATGGCATACGCAAACCTAGGCCTGTAGCCAACTAACCATAGTTCCCCCTTAAATATAGAAACAATTCAACAGCTAGTCCTCCGTCTTCAATTTCTCAACTATATTATTTTTATGCCAATATGGGAATAAAACATGAAAGCTTTAATTTAGAAGGCAAACGCACTTCCGACCGATTTAGTATGCCAGTTTAGAAAAATATTCTTTTAAAAGCTGGTTTGGTATCGACTCCCATAAAGGCCTATTATTATTCATGGTCAAAATGGGCGTTTTCAATTTGATAAACTATCAACCAGATCACTTGGTGTTTTGAATTTAAAATTTAATTTAGATAATAATTCATGTATTGTTACAACCAGTTGTTTCAAAAAATGCATTTTAAATACTACAATGTGAACATCATAAATCAAAATCAAGTCCTTGACGCAATTTATGATCGTCGATACTTTATATTGATGATACACCCACATATTATGTGCAATACATAGCGGAAGAGTTATTTGTCATAGTGGATAAGAGCTCTTATAATTCCAACAATTATCATATACAGTATTTAACATCGGCCGAGTTCCTGATCTATTAGATAGATACTTGCATAATTCCGACAATGATCAAACACAATATTTAACATCGGCTGAGTCCCTGATCTCTTAGATAGATGCTTGCATAATTCCGACAATGATCAAACAAAATATTTAACATCGGCTGAGTCCCTGATCTTTTAGATAGATGCTTGCATAATCTCGACAATGTTCAACTATAGTATTTAATAGTAGGAGAGTTCATGAGTCAGTAGATAGATGCTTGCATAGTTCCGACAATGATAAAATACACTATTTAACAACGGGAGAGCTCCTGATCTATTGGAAAGAAGATTGTATAATTCCAACTAATGATACTTCAGTGTCGACACTACCCAAACACACAGGCCACCAAGTTTCGTTGACTTCAATTCATTCAGTATTAATGAGCAACTTTCTTCAGCCAACTCCACGATTCCTGAAATGTTCATACTGGAGATATTTAGGCAGTAGTTGGAGACAAGTTGTCTGACCGTGGTGGAAAACTTTACTCGAATCCTTTGGCCCGATTTGCATATTAGAGGCGAGTGGTGATAGTTAGAATTCGTGCTAATTTAGAGCCATGAGAGTAAACTGAACTTGCCTGTGAGAATAAATTACTCATCTTGGTACTTCTAATTATTTATTTGAATGTTAAACCAATGTTAATTAAATTTGGCTGTATCAGCATATTCATTTCAAATAACCCTAAACAGTATTACTTATTTCTAAGAATTAAATATTGTTTGCCATATGAATGTACATTTTCATAAAATGCCACAAGTCCCCTAATAAATCAAATAAAACAATTGATAGGAAAACCAAGAAATATTATAATAATGCAAACTCTTTAAATTTTTGGAAATAAGAAAGTTAAAAATACATATTTAATTCACTAAGTATCTTTAACTTGCACATCCTAGTTCAATCGAATATATCAACCTAAGACATGGAAACTAATATAAATCAAGAATAGGCTCAATACCAATAACTTTGTCTTCAATATTTCATTGAGAAAATAAACCCCCAATATAGCAAACTAAAGCATTTTTAATTATGTCAATACTCGAACCCACTATCTTTATTTATCTACGTATTGGCACTATAACCCGATGTAAAATAGTTGGAGGTTCAGCAGATAAATTGAATAGTGATAGAAATATATATATTTTCCATAATGTAAAAACAAACATCTTAAATCGGCGCCCACGAAACATAATTTTCGTGATTGGAAGAAATTAATAAAATGGTAAATATCAATAATTGGCTAAGAACTCATTTAAATTTAAAAAAATAGGTATTTGCTAATATGATTAACTTTTACAAGACTGGCAGGGAACTACTGTATTATATCAAGATTAATGGTATTGCAGTTTTTAACATCAGGGTGCCTTTTTATTGCCTTAAGATTTATTGCTATGTAGCTAATACCATGGATATTGGCATTAAACTGTAATATTCAAACGACCCTCTCATTAGTAAACGTAATAAAATCTTTAACATTCTATCAATGAACTTAATTAGCCTATTTATTTTATAATACGTAATACATTAAAAATTATATGTTCTTTATTTTTATTTTTATTCTCTTCTCCATACTTGATATTAACCTTAGTCTTATATGACGGTATGTTTCGGCGTTATATATAAATATTACACCATCTTCATGTCTTATTTATGATAAGAATGATATTCCTGTAATACATATTATCAGCAAGTTTGCGAAAATTTTGAAGTAATAATACTTAAAAATTTTCCCAAAATTTCTGATTGTATGTGTTTAAGAGAATATCATCTTTATAATAAATAAGACCTGAAGATGGTGTAACATCTATATATACGATTTTAACACCAAAATATGACGTCATAGAATACTAAACTAATATCAAATAAGGAGAAAGGAATTAAAATGAATATAAATAAGATATAATTTTATCATTTATTATTCCTTACCAAATCAAATGTGAACATTATTAAAATTAATAGATTTAGTAAATGATTAACTTTACTATTTTGATTAATCAACTAAATTAAATGTTCAGTACATCCTTAAACCACTATCATTAACATATGTAAAGACCAAACATTGAAATCGCTCAAGAACTAAAAAATGTTCGGAACGTTTTGTAGATGATCCTAACAAATTAAACACCACTATTGTGTTGTAACAGATTTCTTTTATCTTCATTTTAATATCCAAAAAACAAAAACTCACCGTCGTTGTTTTAAAATGCCCACAGACATTTCTCTTTTAACACAAAGAGAAATCATTCACCTTCATACGTGTCTGTTTGCTCAATTCTCACACATACGCTATAAAGCTCATTTAATTTGACCATGACTGCTAATGATAGCGGAACTACTTCACAGGAAGAGAATATAAAGAAGATGTATTAAAAATAAAATGATATGCAGTTCCGCACGGACTTTCTCACTCCATTGTTTAAAAACTCATAATATATGTGAAACGAAATAATATACACAAGAAACCCGAGTTATTTTAGACATTTTATTAGGGGCTGCACATCCTATGGTTATCGCATGACCATTACATTTCTCTATTATAAATTAGGACCAGTAAAAAAGGTAAATATTGACTATTGAGTCCAAAATGAAAGAGATAGATCATTGCTGTACAAACATTTACCCCAAGAGGTTAAAGGAAAAGATAATCAATTTTTGAAAGTCTTACTTATTTTCCTTCTCTATGTCAAAAGTGACTTATTGCGTTAAAATATAAGAAATATCTCTGTAAAATTAAATATCACAAAATTGTATTAATATATTTTCCAATATATCAGAAATTATTGGTTTTATAGGGATTAATTTACAAATAAAAGTTTTTCATTTTTAATAGTACTACTCTTTTGCAATGATAAGTTATTTTGTATCTTAAAAAGTTGCGGAGAAACGGAAACTTCCGCTTCTGTAAAGCACCCTAAATTTATTTTCTTGAGAAAATGAAAATATCTATTTTATTTATAGTCTTAATCTGCTCCTAGTTACGAATTTTAATCAAAATCGTTAGAAACGATTTTGAGGAAATTGATTCTTTTCTCTTTTCATCCTTTATTAAACTACTCTTAATTTTAGAGCTAAACATACATACAGAAAGACGGCATTGCAGAAACAACATTTTTAGTTTCAGGGGGTCATGAAACGTCGACATACATCAACTACTCGGGTTGGATATTTTTACTTTCTCTCTATCTTACAGGTAGAGAAAGTATGGTGATCGTCAAAAAAATCAAACTCGAGATTTTGATGAATCTTGACGTTTCAAAACTCCCTGAATCCAAAAAAGTGGTTTTTGAATTTCCGTCTGTCTGTCTATCTGTCTGTACCTCCAACTAGAGCCTAAACTATTTTACCGATTGAGCTGAAACTTGATATCTAGGGTTTTCATAGGGTTGTCCCGAGGGCTATTTTTGGAATTGGATATCTACCCCTAAAATTAAGGGTAGTTTACTGAAGGGAAAAAAGAGAAAAGGTCGATTTTCTCAAAATTGGCTGTAACGATTTTGATTAAATTTCATTCATGAACATTAATAAATATTCCAAACAAAATGGCTACTCTCAATATTTCTGCAAAATGGCTTTAAGGGCTCCGGTCTGATGCGTAAATTAACATTTTTTATAATATCTCCGAAACTATTTGAGATATGAAATTACTTAGCATTACAAATATGTATATATATTTAAAATACAAATATTTTATTCGAAACATATTTTTATAAAATCAATAACTTTCAATCTATACGCAATTATATGAATTTCTTAACTTTTTGGACATTAAAGTTTAAGTATTGCGACCGTAAAAAAAACTAACCTGAAATGTTGATGAATGTCGACGTCTCATGACCCCCACAACCCTACAAAATAGTCTTTGCAATG
>CABFWB010000640.1:16148-51529 GCA_902151455.1 Timema bartmani | reverse complement strand
AAACGATTTTGATTAAAATTCGTATCTAGGCGTTGATTAAGATTATAAATAAACTGGCTATTTTCATTTTCCTATGAAAATGATTTTTAGGGTACATTACAGAAGCGTTAATTTCCGTATCTCCACAACTATTGGAGAAACTAAACAACTTATCATTGCAAAATTGTAGGACTATTAGAAATAAAAAACTTTTATTTGACATATATTTTTATAAAAGCAGCAGTTTCTGAGATATTTGCAAATATATTAATACAATTTTGTGAGCTTTAGTTGTAAACATATACTACTTAAGTCTTAACGCAATAATTCTCCAATGCCATAGAGTAATTAAATATAAGTATCTAAAAAAGTATGGTATTTTTCCTTAAATCTCTTAGGAGAAATGTTTGCATAGCAATGATCTATCTCCATTTTAGACTCAATAGTCAATATTTACATTTTTTATTGGTCAAAATGTATAAATGAATAATTAAATATCAATGCGATGACTTGAATATCTGCTACACCTTCAAAATGTTAAAATTTTAACCAGAAATCGAAATTTTAATACGAAGTTTTGACCCTTGTGGAAGACATTAAACTGTTTGAAATGCTCTTAGGTGGACAAAGATGCGCCTCTTTTCTCATTGATTATATAGCATTGTATATTATTTTATGCGTGTTCTTATGTGGAGTGGTGATGATACAATGTATATTATTCCGTTCAGAAATCTTACGAGTTTATAGAAAGAGAGATAAAGTCTGTGCGGTGCGCCATACCATTTATTACGGTTGCAACACTTTTCCTATAGTGTTAAAAAAGTTAAAAAAATTATTATATTTGCGTCTAGCTTGAAAATGATTGGTTTAGTAAAAATATGTTTCAAATAAAGATTTTTATTATAAATAGACCTAAATATTTGAAATGTTAAGTAATTTCATATCTCACAGTGTTATGGAGATATGATTAAAAATTAGAATTTTTGCATCAGACCGAAATCCTTAAATTCATTTTGACTAAAAATTAAGAGTAGCCATTTTGTTTGTAATAGTTTTCAATACTTAGAAATAAAATTTAATCGAAATCTTTAGATCAAATTTTGAGAAAATCGATTTTTTCTCTTTTCACCCTTCAGTAAACTACCCTTAATTTTAGGGTTAACTATCCAATTCTAAAAAATTTTCGGGGCAACCCTATTAAAACCCTAGATACTAAGTTGTAGCCAAATCGGTAAAATGGCTTAGGCTCTAATCAGAGGTACAGACAGACAGATGCTAATTAAAAAAATAACTTTTTTTGATTCGGAGGGGTAATGAAACGTTAACATTCATCAAAACCTTTAGTTCAATTTTTTGGACGATCACAATAATTTCTCTACCTGTTAGATAGAAAGAAAGTTACACAAGCTTATTGTTGAAACCAATGAAAGTAGTTATTACTTTTCGAATGAAAATTAAGATCAACTCATATGTGAGGTTAAGATAGCCAGATATTTTGAAATAATAAATAGTTGGTCATCAAAAGTTAAAGAATACCAATGTTTGATGTATTAACTATTAATAAAATTAAACAATATTAAAAACCCGCTTAGCTGCCGATTGCTCAAACTCTAAGTCATCACTCTCGTGTCCGACAGGTCTAATGAAGACGGGGTAATCGGGGCTCGAATTCAAGCCGGTTAAAATGAGGTAAGTTTTTACTTAATGGTTTCTCACTCTACTTCCACGCAAATGCTAGTAGACCACCTCTAAAATACTTCCTTCTTCACCCCTACCCTATTAATGTAATTATCATATATGCGTGAAGCCTGAACATGTATAAAGATGTGAAGATAAATATAATAATTTATAAACACCTGAGTAGAAACTAACTGATACCTTTCGATATTACTTTCAAACGTAAAATATATTTAATGTAAATGAAAGTTTTAACATTCCAACTGATCTTAGTAGAATGAAAATTATGATTCAACACTTCATTATAAATAATTTTTATTCATATGTATTTATTTATTTGCCTAACCCGTTGGTATATAACGTTATTTTTTAAATTTCCTTGAGGCCAGTTGTTTAGAAAAATGCCATGCCATTTTTAAAAATTATAGAAGTCTAAATTAGTATTTCCCCCCCCCCTCCCAAAACACCCATCACGAATTATAAATAAATGTAAATACTTAATTCTAAGACAGACAAGTTGTCTGTGCAATTACTAGTCTTAGTATGTAAAAACTATATGTAACGTGTTAAAAAATTAACACTAGCTCAATTCAAGTGTATATTACACGCAATAAATTATCTTAGTGTAAATATGTTATTGCTTATAATATTATTATAGCTTTGCTTCACACTTTTGCTGCCTTATTAATAATGGCAATCTTCTCGGTCTTGAAATTTTTCTTGGTCTAGTTTTTGTATTTTCATATACTTAAAATATTGCCCCCTTCCAAATTTAGGTAATAATATTTTATTATTTATTTAAATTTTGAAGACTGAGATGGATTAAGCATATTATAACTTTAACAATAAAGATGTTTAGATTTATTTGTTGCTTTATTAATAGCATTCACAAAGAAAAGAAAGGGGTCTATTTATCGCAGCTATTCCTAAAAACTATATGAGCCCTTTACACTATATGGATTTGATGTAGACCATACACCAAATCCGGAACCAGATGGAGACTACTAATATGTATATATATCCAACTATCATTACTGTCTTCACAAAACTTACAATATTCAAGCCACTAAACATAAAAAAAAAACTGAATAAGTAGTTCTATTATCTAATATACATACTTTGCACTTAAGAAGTATTATTCTTTATATAAATTAACATTGAAATTGAGGTTTCTAAAATAAACGCTCTTAGTCTAGCATAAATGAGACAGGGATTAAAACGTATTCATGGAAAAACTATTGATCCTAAAACCCTAGGGTCAGTAGAACGAACAATTAAGGATATTATAAATATTATGATAATGGGTGAGAGATCAAAGTTCACTCAAATTAGGAAGAACATTTCAAAATTCATGAAGTAGTTAACTAAAATACTTATAAATCTATGTATCGAATTCAAACAATGATTCGGTTTGGCAGGTTCTTCCTTGGAACAGATAGACTATCAACATTTGGGAGCATAAGAGGTAAACATTCCGGGTTGCAGAATCACACTCGAGTCAGTCAACGAATGGGAAAATGATGTAACCTATATTCACGATGAATGTATGTGGAGTATTCAATTTGAAGATAAACTAAAAGTTTGGAGTCCAAACTGAAAAACAATAATTCTAGTGTAAGCTTTGCTATAATATCTATTTAATCGAAGAGCAACTGTAAAATATCAATACCAGACCAGAAAAGCAACCTCAACAATATTGTCTTTGGTTTATTCTGGCGAGCTAGGTCAAAATGTCATAGCTACAGCTATGTAATTAGTTAAGGGACGACATTTTCTCAGAAATATTATGGGAGTATTTGAAGTGTGAATGATTCTAGTTTGTTCTGTACTTAAGAAAAAAAATCAGTGGAAATACTTTATAACCGCAATGAGCAAATATATTCAGCTCATAATAGTGCTAACATAACTATTTTCCTAGTGCTTCACTGACAGCGGAAAACTTCAGTCAGCACTCTTATCCTGGACTCAACAATGCAAATTGCGCTATAAAGCGCAACAACCGGTTCCAATAAGAACTGTTGTATTCGATGTTTGACAGCAAAGACTGCAAGGAAGAACTTTCTAATTATTTATTACTTATTTATGTTTAATATGTTTCATAAGTTGAAATTCATTTTTGTTTTTTTGATAAGAATTGGACTTTCATCTCAATCATTTATATGTCTTATTTCTATAAATTCATTTATGACATTACCGATTATTTGTTTTTTCCGTATCTCATTTTAACTTAAATGAAATAGATATCAACAAAAATGCAGCCACATCCCATTTGAACGGAGAAGGATGAAAGTGAAGAATCTGTGATTGTTTGAATACGTCCACAACAAGTTGTAGACGCTTAATAAATAACAGAATGTTGCTGTTTTAAAACGAACGTATATTTCAAAAATCTTCGTGGTCGTCTTAGAAGGGCCGTGAAGATAAAATATACATTTGATATCTGTGCTCACTTAGGTGCATTCACAACAAGTTGTGGGTTCTGTTTCAGGTCACAGTATGATTTCAATGTTTTAACGTATTATTCATAATTAAAATATAATATATTGAACTAAACTCGGACATTGAAATATAACCTGAACATTTACTTAACATATATATCTTAATTAAAATTTGAATGAAACAATATTCGATAAAATATTAATTTCCAATTAATATGTAAAATTCCATCCACAGTACAAACAGCTTGTACTAGTAGAATAAATATAGCCATGAGTTTTTATATATCTGTTTCAGAAGTCTTCTAGTAATAGAAGATCAAAAACGCCCATCTTCTACAGTAATTTGAGCGTTATCATGGAACGATCTTGGATAGTTCAGTTTCAAGTGCATTGGTGCTCTCATCCATAGTTTAAGGTTTTTATTAGTGTTTTTTATGAGATTTATCAATATATATTTGTATTATAAATAAAAAATACACCTAATCTATGGTTATTAATACTTTTAAGAGAATATTTTGCTATTAGCCAAGTGAATATCTTCTTGACGCACTGTTGATTACACTTTGACTCAAAACAAGTAGAATACTTATTGGTGCACTTGTAAGTAAACTTTTATTGAAGCCAAATGGACACGATCTTTGCTTTGAAGAGAGTAAACACGTTTGCAAACCAGTAAGTTAAACTTCCACAGAAAATATTAAGTACACTCTTATAGAAAACACGTGAAAGCGTTCTTGATGAATGGGTAGGTACTTTATGATGGGAAAAAAATGCGGAGAGCTTCTTAATACCATGATAAATACCCTTTAATAAAATATAGTAAATGATACTCATAAAAAGAGGATACCTGCTTCACGAACTGGTCGCTATTTACAATATAGTCGACCACTAGTGAATCTTCTTAACGCAACGTTAAGTAGACTGATGAAAGACAAATGGCTATATTATTATTGATTTTATTAGTCGATGTCTTAGTCTACTAGTGGTCAGCATTATTGGATACTAATATATAGGTCCGGGTTTGTTTTTCGATGGTACCATAGGAGTTCATATTGGAGGAGGTTTGTTCCTATGGTTTTAAAGATCTGGTTAGTTAGGCTTAAGTTAGGTCTAAATTTATACTGGCATCACATAATCATCAACATTATAATGACAATATCTGATTGAGATGAAGTAACCACACCTATTATGTTGGCCTAACCTTAGCACATATCTGCCATTGCCAGTAGTAGACCGGGAATGTCTAGTCGACAAACCCTGGAGCTTAAGCTAATCCTTTCTTCTATGGGTGCACTTTAATATAAAACAATAAATAAAAAATGTTCATAAAGAAATGGATTAAAGACTGTTTTGAAAAAAAGTTTTAAAAGTAAAAAGGAAAGATAAGGAACATAAACTCAAAAAACCCGTTGGTGACGTAGCACCGGTTACACAAACTAAAAATCATTGCACTTTTAATAAAATATGGTAATACATTTTTGACTATCAATAACTAGAAGCTTGACTCTTTTCAGCCATATTCCTTCAAGATGAGATTCGGACCTGTTGTGATGTGTCTTCAAACTTATTGCAAGGTTCTACTCTATGATAACAAAAAAATGCACGAGAATGGTATTTTCATACCAGTGACTTAAAATGTTGTAATCTAGTTAAACAAGATAATTTAACTTTATCTCAATAGGGAGCTGAGCTTGTCTTAGAGAATTCAAGGAACCCAGGGCTTTAATTATATCCGATTTTAAAATTGTGTTGTTATTCCAATCTAAGATTATTTTCTTTGAATTTTTTACACGATTGGTCTTTAACCTGCGACCCGCGGGCCAGTTGCTGTTTATGATTTTTATGTGAAGATAATTATACAAATGCACTTTTAAATGGCAAAAGACAACTCTAGTACACAAGACAAATCGTGCTACCCCATGCTATGAATAATCTAAAAAAAAAGTAAAAGACAAAAAGCGAACATACTTCATGAGATATCTGGAATTTAATTTATTGGAGACAGGCCTAATCCCTAGTGTGAGTACAAATGATTAATAATGAGCTGATACGAATATTTTAATATGTAATCAATCCTAATACTATCGGTACAGTGTTGAGGCCCGCGAGCCAACGAGAGACAAAATAATCTGCCCCCTGGACCTAAAAAGGTTGGAGATCCCTATTTTATACGATGGCTTACTAAAATAATCCAAGAACTACTTCAATGCAAATTAATTGTATTAGATTACCTAGGATATCCATAGACTGGTATTAAATCATCTCAAGTCACTTAGTTAAATTCAACGTTATCCCCATGATAATATCCATTCAACAAGGATATTAATATTTTATTGTGATTTACTGACAATGTGCATTATGGTAGGGTGGGGCTATTTGAATCAAAATAAGGATTTAAGCTAATGCGCGGTTATTCTGCACATATTTTTTGGTGTTTAGTTTTTCTAATTTACTGAATGATCTACTGGGTGTAAATTGGTAAGAAAAAATTATAATTTTTAAACATTTAAATAGCTGAAATAATTGTTTTACGAGATCAATCGACGTGAGATTGACATATTTTTTCTAGTGATGTAAATAATTGTCTTTGCGTTGTAAGGTCTTATACCTTCTTATAGTTGTTGATTTTGAAGTAATTTTTTTTTAACCTATATCTTAGTCTTCTGGGCTCATCACCAAGAAGTTTGAGCGTATTCTATTGGAAAACAATAGAGTTATTTTATATTGAAAAATAATTTGCTTCTGGGGCTATTTGAATAACTATTTAAGGGGCTATTTGGATCCTTATTTTCTTGCGTTTTTATTTATTTTAAAAATATACCATTTATTATTTATCACTTTCTGACACTACGTAGAGTGAGCTTATAGGCTGTCATATTATCATCGTTGTTGGATTTGAAAATAGAAACTTTTGAATTCAATTTCTAAAAACAAACATATTAACTACTACGCATTATTTCTCACTAGTACTCAAAGCTTAAATAATAGCGCTAGTTTATTAGGAAAGGTATTTCTGTCTCGTTTAAAATTCTTAGATGTGCTTTAGTTGTAAGTTGTAGATTGGACAGCCCTGTTAAACACTGACCTAACTGGCTAACCCTATAGTGGTACTCTTGAAGGGAGCGGCGAGGAGGGTAAAGGGTTTCAGTATTTTGCCGGGCCACCTCAGACAGTTAGGTGAAAGTTTATTTGATGCATCGGTGTGTCTCGGTTTGGTTTAGTGATAGTGTGTTTGAATATATAAACAGTTAATTGTTATTTATGTAATACTGAATCTTCGTGGGGGTAAGTCCTAATATATTAACATCTTAACCATTTTTACAATATTTAAATACAATATAACCTAAATTTGTAAAATTATCTAAGTTATCTTAGTGTTTTGATTTAGTTTTAAAATATGATTCTAGATGGTTCGAGAATAAAAAAAAAGATATCAACAATGGTCAATAAGAGGGAATGACCCAGGCCCTAAACAGTACACTTAACGAAAACTGGAGTGTCAGAGCAGCTGCATCACATTTCAAGGTATCGTTCAGTACACTGCAAAAAATAGTTCGGGCAGCTAGACTATTTAAAACCGCTGATGGGCACCACCAAGATAACCCAATTATAATACAAAAGTCAATAGGCCATCCTACAGTCCTATCTTTCGAGTACGAGAGAGCCCTAGTAGAAATATTAAAAGCTCTTTGTAATCGTGGTTTTGGTCATTCATCGGAAAGTGTGCGTAAAGCTGCGTTCTAGTTTGCTAAGTACTTTAACATCAAGACCCCTTGAAATGATTATGCCAAAATTGCAGGCAAGGATTGGTTTATTTATTTCATGAAACGACATCAAGATATCTCCCTAAGAAAGCCAGAAGGTTTGTCAAAATATCACGCTGAAGGAATGAATAGAAATGCAGTAGAATAATTTTACAAATTACTAAATTATGTCACAGTTGATCTTGGAAACCATGTTCAGCCACAATATGTTTACAATATGGATGAAACTGTTTTTCCAATGAACTAACAAACCATCTAAAATAGTAGCAGAAAAGGGTAAGAGAGAGGTAGTTTCATTAACAAGCTTAGAGAGAGGTGAAAACGTCACCGTTGTAGCATGCTGCAGTGCTAGTGGGGTTTTTAAACCCCCAGTCGTGATTTTCAAGGGAAAAAGGATAAAAGAGGAATTTAACATTGGAATGCCATCGGGATCATTAGTACTAGTGTCAGAGAGTGGGTATATGAATGAAAAATTGTTTCTAAAATGGATGCAGCATTTTCAAAAACACCGATCTTCTGGGAAACGCCTGCTTTATTTTAGATGGCCACTCATCACATCACTCTCTTCAGTGTCTTGAGTTTTGTTTGCATAACGAAATAGAGCTATTGTGCCTTCCACATCACACCACGTACGATCTGCAGCCTCTTGATAGGTAACTTTTTAAACCCCTAAAAGCTTTTTATCATCAAGAAACTAATTCCCAAAAAGCTCAATCACCAAATTAACCTTTGGTAGACTTTTAAATGCTGCTTGGATAAAAGAAGCAACTGTTGGGAATGCGGTAAAACGTTTTGAATGTACAGGGATATTCCCTTACAATTGCGATAAAGTGCCTGAAGAAAAAATGTCTTCCTTCACACACCTTTATTGCAGATAGACTTATAGAAGAACCGCAAACTCCATGTGACACTGCAGGACCATCAACCAGACAACAAAAATCTACCATTTACTTTTTCTCAAGTATTACCAACACCAGTCAAAGCTTCACACACATACAAACAAAAGAGGACAAAACAAAGAGCCTGCCATCTAGCATCACAAGAAAGTGTTGATAAAGTAAGATCGAAAATGAAACTAATTCTGGTATGACCTTAAAAAAAACAAGTCTCTAAAAAGCCTAAAAGACATATTTTATCTGAGTTCACTACACCCATCAACTCAGATGAAGACTATAATATCGATAATATTTTTGACAATGAAGAAGAAGAAAATGCATCATGTGGTTTTTGTAAAGTTACTTATATTGACATAAATTCAATTGGAAAAGGAGACTGGATTAGGTGTTAAACCTGCAAACTGTGGTTTCATGAAGTATGTGTTTGTGCCTTTGGAAAAAACAGTTTAAGTGTGAAAAATGCATATAAACATTTTGTTTGCATCTAGTAGTATACACCTTTAATTAAAAAAAATTAAACTGGCTATATACATGGTAAAATATAAAAATAAATATGTGTTTCAAATAACCCCATCCCTGATCCAAATAGCCCCACGTTTTTACTAAAATGTTATTTCCCCTTGATAATGTTCTTTATTAATTATATCCTACTTAGATTTTTTTTTCAAAAAAACTATTACTAGGTATGGTTCATAAGATATGAATAAAAATATAAATAACCCTTTAAAAAATTTCGCAAGTATATTATAAGTGAAAACTTAAATTAAAGTTGAAATTACCCAAATTGCCCCACCCTACCATATATTTACAGCATAGACTAAGAAATAGGGCAAAGAGGGTGAATGATAAGGAAATAACCAAAATCTCTTTTGAAGAGAGGATCTAGATTTCAATATCCACGTTCATTGTCATTAGTAACAGTTAAACCAAACCTCTGGAGTAATAGCCAGGGGTATTCCCTTGTTAATCAATCCTGATAATACTTCTTTACTCAACGGAATAGGATGTGGAGGATGAGAATACTTTAAAGATTTGGATGATTAATCTTCCAAAGGTAGAATGTGGAACAACATTTTGGGATACGATCCTCAAGTAATTTGGTTTGAATGCACGCATATCTCCTAAAGTGGAGTGTGGAGTTCTAACTCTCTACCCATTGGGAAATCATGGAAGAAGGGAAGACTTAAGAAAACAACAAAACACAAATTGAGCTAAATATTGACAAAATATTAAAGTGTTTTTGTAATTTTGTTGGCTCTGATAGGATTTTCCAAAAGTTACTCTCCAATTTTCACTTTTTTCATTTCTTACTACCCAAATAAATTAACTGTATAGCTACATATTTGAGAATCGTATGAGGAAAGTATATTTCAAGGGAAACTTACCCACATTTTCTTGGAGGGAAAACTGAAAACCATTTATTAAAACACTTTTAATATCCCAACTTGCAAAGAAACGGCAAAACAGGTGAAATGAGGTTTAAATTCCGACTACGTGCCCATAGATGCAGATAAAGAAGTAGGCTATTTTAAAACCTGAATATCCATATGAGTACAACATAACATATTGTTTATAAAAATGTTGAAATATATTGTCTCAATTAATTTTTTAATATCTTAATGGAAAACATAAAGTTTGTGCATCGTGTCTAGCTAACCGTCATATGTTCACCAATTGATTAGGGATGAGAAAGCTAGAATCAAGACGAATTTTATCCTCAGAACGAAAGTGAAAGATAGTTTTGGGAAAGACCACCCACTTTACAATCACATTATAGGGATTATTATCCATATCTTCCCAACAGCAACCACCGACCACTGATGTGAGTCTTAAAAATATTGGTTATCAAAATATAGTTTCAATTTAAAAGTTATGTTTGAATTTTATGGGCTATAACTTGGATATATCATTATTCCTAGTTATTGTCTTCATTAAATGTGTATTTATTGTCCAAATAAAATTAAGTATTTCAATAAAATATAATAACATGCTGGCAATTAACGTTCCACGAATTTCAATAAACACCCACCACCACCACCACCACCACCACCACCACCAACTCCACCATCAAAGAGCGACAGTATTTTGGCAATAGTGTGAACCCATACACCGATAGTAAATTATTTTATGAGTCAGCCGTGATCTTGATCATATTCTAGACACCCGCTTCAGTGGCCACATGGTATAAGGCATCACTCTAGCAAAATACTAGACTGCTTATTACCGGGAGGTTAAGGTTAGATCCCAGTCAGGTGTACTAAGGGCGGATATTTTTTAATGTTTTCCCAATCTTTCTCTCTTCTCACAAATGCGGTTACACTTCCTTTGATTCAACCTTCCTCACCCCTAGCAATAATTAGTACATGGGTGGACAGCCCTAATGAGTAGTAATACGTGGTATTATAAAAACTGGTAGACTTGTATTTGTTCTTCTTAACCACTCGACCAACACGCCTGATAATGTTTCACTCCGAATGAAGGAAGACTAGTGTAGAATAAACAAAGTTGCCGAGGGGAAACCAGGTCGTCAAAGTGAGCAAACAACGTCCCACAGTAACTACCTCTCACTATGCTATCAACAGTAACGTTCAATGTCCCCATTAAACTGTTACCAGTAAGTAGTGGTGTCTTGAGCTACTGGTGCTTACCATGAGTCAGCCATCTTTTTATACGGACTACACTGGAGTTGGGGGGGATAACTGGACCTCGGGGTGGTCCACATTTACAAAGCTTAACTGTTATGTCTAAGGAAATGTACGATAGAAACACGTTTAGTTGAAGACGAGAAATGACTCTCGTTAGTCTAATGCATGTGTGATGTATTTACACATTTGAATACATATGTTCGTTTTGGTCACAGATTCCTACTACCCACCCAGTTTATACACATTTTTACTATGATAATAGGGTAGTGGTGGTAAAAATATAATTTAGAGTGTAGTACCAGCATTCGCACAAAGGCAAGCTGAGGAATCATTCAAGAAAGAACACCGATTGTAGGGTAGAGAATCCTAAATTCCAGTTAGAGGAAAAAAATCTTAAGAGACCGACACCTTTGTCCCCGTGTCCATTGTGCAGGCCTAGTAGGTTTATAATATTGGTGGTTAGTGGTGCAGTATCTAAGCAAAGGGAACGGTATTAGGAGGGTGAACTAATCGGAAGGGCACATCCTCACCTTGATCGAGAAGGATTTATATATATATATATATAAATAACTCGCGCATAAGACGGCTGTCACATCCTCACCTTGATCGAGAAGGATTTATATATATATATATATATAAATAACTCGCGCATAAGACGGCTGGGATCACAGCCGAACATGCCGTTTTTGAGTCAGGCACTCTCTCCGTGCCCCCAAAGCGGCTACATAGATTCAAATTGTGTACGGATTAGCCCTGTCATATTCCATCTAGATAATCATAGCTTAGTAAATCATGTTTGATTTTAGTATCCTCCTAAATACTACAAAGCGGTCAATACACTTGAATGACTTGGGAGGCCACTGCTCGATTCAAATTGGTCGGATGTAGTTTATTTATATATATTCAAAGTAGATGCCCTTAGATTAGATCTTTTTACCATGACAGATAATTAAAAGTCAGAACTAATATTAAAAAGCGCTGATAAAAAAAAAGGCGTGTTAAACTTATTTTTATGAGGGTAAGGTAAAGAAGTTTATCTCCACTTAACCATAAGCCTTGAGAGACATTAATAAATAAAACACAATTAAAAGTTTGCAACAGCAACAACCAACAACAAAAAGTGTTATGAATGTAATATAAATTTAGCTTCCCGTGAAGTTTTGTGAGTGCTATTTTGGGACCCCTCGCCCTATATTCCCTCCCCCGAGTCTAGCTCTGTTAGTTGAATGTTTGGACTGTGGGTGCTAGACTCGTTGCGTATCGATCAGCGAGTCAAGTTTGTTTGGGGGAGGAGGGTTTAGGAGGTGTGCAAGGGGTGAAATCTGGGCCGGCCCAAACTGGCCTTCCCTTATCCACCCACCATTTGTCCTATTGTCTAGATTGGAGGGTCCCAAACACTCTCAAACTATAAACTGCACTCCGAGTTCAATAATTGAGACAAGGCTTATGCCTAGATTACTTTATCAATTTGTGTTCATTAAGAGGTTGAAAAGGTGACCTGGTGGTCTAGGGGTCAGGTGTCAGACTTCTGTACCGGGGCTCCGGAGTTCAATGCTCGGTCCCGGCACAGATTTATCTGATCGCCAAACCCTTCCTTCACCTCTGTAAAGACGTGTATTAATCCCAAATCTTGAATGTGTGGAATGCCAGGCCTCCACCGTGGTTCGGATCCTATTTTAAACTGTAGGTCCTCCATTTAATTCCACAATAACCCTACCCCTACACATTAGCGTAAGTGTATACAACCCGAACGGTTAGTAAGACGCGGAGCTAATAATAATAATAATAGTAATAATATTAATAAATAGGTAGAAAACTTTGTATGGAAACTTAAACCTTGAGTTTTTTTTCTTTAAATAAGGATATTTAACGTGTTTATGAATGAACCAACGGATTATGTAAGCACATAAATTATAAATGAACTTAACTCGAGAATAAATATACCAAGTCTCACATCCGTAGTTTTATCACTTTTAAAGGGAAAACCTTAGTACTTTAAAAACATTTGGCTTCTACTGTATCAAAGATGGAACTAGAGACCCTCAAATCAGTAAGACGACATAATGTTCAACAAACTAAAGTAAAATATTGCAATTTTTTTTCTATTAATTGCGATTTTAATATGGCATGGAAAAAAATGAAAAAATGTTTGCCCTTTCTTCATAGCATGGTTTCGGTAATTGGTGACATTTGACGGATCTGTGCACACGGGGACATATCCATTATGGATTGACAGCGACTAGTTTGTGTTCGAATCCTGATCGGATGTAAAGAAGAGGGATTTTCCTATATAAATTTCCATTCTTTTTGAACGTCAATGCGGATACATTCTTTATAAATTACCCCTTCCTCATTCTTACCTCCTTGTTGTAATTAAAATGCGCATAGCCCAGGTGGGTACTAAGATCTGATGCTAAAACAAAAATCTTTCTTGATTTGAAAAACCTGTAATAATATTAAGAAGAATATGTAATTTATTTTGAAGGCAGAATATTTAAATGACTTAACCAGAATTGGCCAAATTAAGGGAGAATCTATGATTTGATACCTGTGGTTTTATTAATCAATAGAATCGTGGAATTGTTTGTAAATGCTCAAACTAAGGAATATACTCATCAGGAATCCCTTTACCTAGATATAAAGACAACATGCAATGTGCTAAGAGCCTAGCATGGAGCACTAAAACAAACTATCTTGACATGAACTAAGAATAAAATAATTCCATGCATTTTAAAAAGTTTATTTCTAGATTTCCCTTCCTATAACTCTTGGGATAGTCTTAAATATATTATTTAAACTTCAAATAAATATATTTGTTCTTGTAGGTGCCATAAAATATTGTACCTTTGTTAGCCTAAAGCCAAAAGTGTGCTCTTGATTTCTACTTTTTTAAAATATTTTACTTAGTATATTTTAAACAAGTGATACAAAGGAATAAGTGGAAATAAGGAGGGTAATGTATATATGTGGAAAGAGTAGGAATAAACCATTTTCCATCACAATATCACGCACAGTCAATCCCTACGTTGTTTAGGTGTCATTGGAGTCAAACATAACTAACAAGTATTTTAGTTTACCAAGGAACACAAAAATAAATTGCCAACCTTATGTAAGCACATGTTCATGGCAGGTTATGACAGATATTTTGTGATTATATACTTTAACTCATTGCGGTAACGCATTCTTCTACTGAGCTAAGAGTCCTAGGTAATATGTATGTCAATAAAAAATTATGAACTATAGATTTATCCTGCAAATTTAGTAAATGACGACCAGGAGGGTGGTTATTGTGTGTAGGCCTGGTATACAATCATTTTGCTCCCCATAGGTGTAACGTTATGGATGCTGCCGACTTCACGGACCTCTATACATATTATTACCGGCTTACTCTATATCACTAAGAACTTGAAAGTTTATTGCCACACCTAACAAAAGTACGCCACCTATCCCTATCTTGAGCTAGTTCTAGGTGATCCACTTAATTAAATTATATACTTATCTTGAGTTATTTTTATCCAGTCCCCCTCATCACGCCCTATACCTATCTTAAGTTTGTTTTAGCCAGTTCATCTCATTACAACTTATCTCTATCTTAAACCAGTTCTAGCCAGTCCACCTCATTACACCCTATATCTACCTTAAGATAATTCTAGCCAGTCCACCTCATTACAATCTATTTCTATCTTAAGATAGTTTTAGACAGTACACCTCATTACACCCTATCACTATCTTGAGCTGGCTCTATCCAGTCCACCTCATTACACCCTATAACTATCTTGATATAGTTCTATCAAGTCCACCTCATTACACCCTACCTCTTTCAGGTTCATTCTAATGCTATCCTCCCATCTGTGTATAGGTATTCCTACTGCTCTATTTCCATTGGATTGGTCAGTAAATACCCAGAACATGGTTTTAGCTTCTTTCATCAAATATTATTACACGATTTATTAATTTGTAAAACGTGTGATGAACTAATCTGTTTGTTCAAAAAATTTATTGTAGCTACTCCCATAAAAAAAAAAAGGCACTGGCTGGTCAGCAGATCAAATTTAAAACTTCTCATGTTTGGTCGGAGCTTTATTCCTGGCTGGGTTCGCGAGTTTTTTCCCCTTAAATGTTTCCCACCGTCTTTCCACGCAAATGATGATACATTACTTCTAAGCCATACCTTATTAATCCTTACTTAATTAATATTAAATTTCTTTGTGACAATTATTTTATCACAGTTGCTGTTATTCTTTATAAGGATAAGTGTGATTATTAGTGAAACAGAAATAAAGGAAGAAATGTGAAAGTTTTGATGAGCGCCATTTTGAGAAGTGCCTTTAAATATCGAATAAAATGTTAAATAAAAGTGAAAAAATCATGGTCCTTTACCTTTTCATTGCAACATTTCCTCGGTTATTTGTGATGGAGAGGCATCCACGTGAAAAATGTTTGAAATGACATAATTTATTATGGCTACTGGATAATAGAATAAAATAGCCAAAGCGATTATTCATGCTTTTAGTGGGGATTACTCCATCTAGATATTATATTCTGAAAATTGAAAAATGAAATCTGGACACGAGAATCGAGCTTGGAACCTTTGGCTTTGTATGCCAATGTTCTTACCACTGAGCTATCCATGAATCATCCCTTGCCCAGGGTCATTCTTCACTTATATTATAAGGCAAATTCTATGATGAACGTTCGGAAATCGTCGGCCTCACATGTGTGATTTTACTAAGATTACTAGCTATCAGATAACGCAGCTGTAGCTTTACGTACTTAGAGAGCTTGCAATTTAATACAATATTGTGTTTTAATCTTAGTTACAATACACACAGTATATGATATAAAATAATATTCACTTATTCAATTATCTACTAGTTCAATCATTGCAACATGACCATTTTATTTTATTTTGTTAGAAATATAAAATTTATTAAATTTGGTTATGTATCCCTTCTACTTTTTATGTTTCTCCTAATTAAAAAAATAATATCCATCATCAAAATATAATTAAAATATTTCCAATTTTACACCAATATACCTTATTACCAAGTATTCTATAATATGTTTTATTTTTTATATGATCATTCTAAAGTTCTGAGATTTCGAATTATCAATTAATTCTTACACTCAATCCTTATAAAATCAGATTCATTTAGGTCATTTTTTTGCCCTTTTTTAAAAACTTTCTATAGTTTTAACTTTGGTGAGTAATTAAATTGGTACTTAAATACATTTTTCAAAGTTTGTTTCCCTAAAATGCAGCAAAAACACTTTTTTATACCTTGATATTCAATGTAAATTACATGTTACATGACAGGGTAACAGAACCAGATCCGATATAAGTAAGTTACATATATATGTATATTTCACCAATTTCAATATTTTAGACAAACCTAAGAACTAGATAACCAAACCACTATTAATTGGAAGGATTATAAAAAACTTCACTGTGGGAAGTCTTCCCTATAGCAGCGCGTTGATTCAATCCTGGCCTACTGTCTCGGCCTTTGAAAGATTACTGCTTCACCAACATTGGCCGTTATGACGATTATCATTTAACTATGTAAGTTCAAGAAACAATATAAGTTTGAAGCCCTGGAGCTTACACGAATATATGTGACGTCCGTGGTCGACAAGGGTACCTTCATACCTACCTTCTCAAAGAAGTTTGTTGAGAATGAGAAGTACAAAAGGAATACGCATCACATTGTGGTTTGAACTTTAGACTCTGCAACGTCAAATTATAAAGTGAAACGTGCAGAGACCACAATCGAGGAAATTAGATAATATTAACTTCTAACAATATATCATCCAGAATATTATTTTAATTAGTTACATATTAATCGCTTGTTACGTTTAGTTGTTAATAGTGAGTTTGATCTATGTTATTTATCATAGTGCACTGTATCTAATTCTGTTTTTGATGTGACGCCACTGGAATGCTTCTCTTACTATCACTTTTCTAATTAATATATTGTAACGTAGCTGGTATTCATGCTAAACAATAAATCCTAACAACTTTACTCATATTACCATAGATTACTCTAGAATATAGATCTCTTACAGTAGGTAACTTATGTAACAAGAATGTGTTTAAGAATAATTCCATTATTGTATATCAACCTTTAATAAAATATATATACTAATGGGGAGGTAAATGTTATTCATCCTTGAAACGTGTTTAAAGAGGTTAGCATACATATGGTTGATAAAACAATTACTGTTTTATTAGCAACCGATTGGACATTTTACCGGTGTAAACTAAATAATTTATAAATGCATTAGGCTATTATAAATGGTTGTGAACATAGTTATTTTTTAAATAATGTTAATTAATAATTCAAATTTTTTCACACTAACTCATTGTCACCATTAATCAAATGAAACAATATTGTATACCCTTTTAAAACACACCTATATCAACACTTTGTACTAGAATTATTTAGATATTATTAATTCATATTTTTTTATGTTTGTATGAAAAATATAGAATAAAAATTTAGTAAAAAAAAATTTTTTTTACGCATATTTTATAGATAGTGAGATAAGATATTCCCAAATTCCCAAGCTTATTACCAAATTTTGAATAGTTATCTAATATAGTCTTTTGAATTAGTGCCATTAGTTTTAAACATGTTATATAGGGAGAATCGCGACTGAAACATATAAATTATAGAGTAAACTATATCAGGATTTATTTATAAATAGTGAATGTGTATGGATTACCAACCTAAACATTTTGTGAGAAAGCAACGAAAGAGTATCAAGCAGGTAAGAGTGAAAGTGGAGAAACTTCAGGATAAAAGTGTGAGAGCACAACATGAAAGATTGATACCCACAACCAATAAACACTTTCACAAAAAGAGGTTATGGTCTGTGACTACAGATCGGCACTCTTAGGTATTAACAAGCCAACTACCTTCTCTGAGGGTCGCTTCTGACAGTCAGAGCTGGTAGACAGGCAAACAAGGGAGAAGTATGAAAGATTGATGGGCATAAAAATCAACTTTACAAAAGCATAAATGGAATGTCTAAATAAATTCCAATGATATAGAAAGTGCTTGGAACAGAATAAAATAGGCCATATTGTAGTGCGTGAAAGATGTGTGTGGAGTTGCGGTAGTGTGGAACTTAAAAAGAGATGCATGGTGGAATGAGCAGTTAAAAGAAGCTCTGAGATAAAAGAAAGAAGCATACAAACAAATGATTGTTATGAAAATTGAAATAGAACGTGAGAGGTTGTGAGACATAAATAAGAATAAAAAGTTAAACGCAAATAAAGTAGCAAATGAGGGTAAGGAGCAGATTAGATTAAAATATTGCTTTCTAACAATATTAGTTGGAAACTAAAATGTCTTAAACCTCATTCTTTCAAGTATAGCCTGTAACTAGGAAGTTTTTGCTTAATATGATTAATACGGTTACTATCAATTTATAATATAGTTAAAGCTATGGTTTTGTTATTTATTATTTATTCCCAAATATGTAATATTTTTTTATTTAGAATGAAAAATATCATGAATTGTTTAGCTTATTATTTCTGTGGAAGACATCTATTATCTACAGCAAAAATTCAACTTCAAACTTTTTTATTAAATTATTTAATTGATACATAAGTTAAAATGAATTAATACACGAACTATACTTTGAGCCTATCTTATTAGAATAATTCAAATCAGAGGTCGGTGACTCGATTCTAAATTTGAATAGCCTAGTTAAATTATTTTAAAATCGGGATTTCCATGTTTTTCCTTTATAAACAAGTATCCTTAGTTATACAATGGCTTTATCTAAGTGATATTAGTAACTAGAAGGACCTGAAACTTTGAAGAAACTGCGTGCAACCAATACCTTTCCTTTTTTCACAACAATTCAATAAAAAAATATGGACTGGTTATAAATCAGCATCTGATAAGAATGGGTGATGAGCGTTCACTTAATACAAATAGGAACATGTTCTAATAAAAATTATTTTCAAATATCGTCAAAATAGTTCATAAACATTTAATCCGGTGAATTACAAATCAAAGATGTTTTCGCCATTAAATGTAATAATTAATCTATTGGTTTTTGGCGGAATAATATAAATTAAAACCTATATATATATAAATTGTTATACTATCCATCTCATGTATAATATAATTGAAGTTAATACAACTAACAATATCTCCACACATGCTTTAGTCAACTATTGCAGATATCTTCCACTGCCTTACACGCTCAAACGATTGAAGCATAATTATTAGCGTGTATCTTATTATATACACAGCGCCTTTGTACCAGATTGAGCTATACGCACTTATTAATTACGCTAACAGAATGGGTATGGAAGTTGTAGGATTGTCTTGGGAACGTACCCAGAGTCAGTAGGGTAGGAAACCAATTAGTAAATCTAGCCTACTTCACCCCACCCGGATTTTATCCCGTATTGCACTTTCACCAGCAATTTAGTCTAAAATGAAAGTGATGCGTAAAAACCACGTGAGCTATGGTATATTTATTGTTACATCATTTGTATGACATAAGTGTACTGGGTCAAAAGAACTATACTGAGTTTAAACTGCTCTAGGATTGAGGTCAGCACAGCCGGAGTGAGGAGTGGAGACTTGTCACATGCTCGACCAATCCTTGAAGGGTAGTTGTCATAGCAACCAATGCACGTTGCCAGATTTCTCGAGTCACCGAGTATTCTTGAATAGTAGTAACGCGAAAACCACCACTATATGGCAACTATTCTCCCCAGCCTACCCACCACGCGGATCCTAAAGCAGTTTAAATTGCAGTAAAGGTTCAATTCTTGTGTCCAAGCTCCACGTATACGTCCCATCAGGGCTATCCGCATCTTCAACAGCAGTGCAGTAATAAGGCAGGAAGTGTACGCATACATGCGGGGAGAGAGAGGCAGAAACTATTTACGGGAAAAATACCTCAGCAAGCATACACCCATTTGGGATTCAAACTGCTATATTCTCATCA
The DNA here is from genome assembly GCA_902151455.1 of Timema bartmani. Lineage (NCBI taxonomy): Eukaryota > Metazoa > Arthropoda > Insecta > Phasmatodea > Timematidae > Timema > Timema bartmani. The sequence goes on along the minus strand of CABFWB010000640.1, from coordinate 31,154 downwards.
TTGGCAGAAAAGATTAAAATAGTGCCTCTGTCCCCACACTTAAAGGTACGGGTGATACGTTAACACAGGTGTATTGTTTTTAACATTTGAAAGTAAATGTTTTAATAAAGTTAAGTGAGAATAAATTAAGATATTTTTTAAAATGAAGGATTCATAAATGCTAGCTCAAACTAGAGTAATCGTATATATTGAAAAATGAAACCTGGATATGAGACTTGAATCCGGGACCTTTGGCCTAGCGCACCCATGCTCAACCACTGACTGAGCTGTCCAAGGATTATCCCGTACTTAGGGTATACAATTTATATCCTCCATCTTGCTTCACTTGCAAGTTAAAATGTATTTTTACTATTGGTATCACTAAGCCACAACCGAGTAGCTGGTGGCTATGATATATAATATGATAGCTTTTGTAGCCAATAGTATTCACTCGTCCATCACAAACTCTGCCTTAAACTAGGAATGAACAGGACGATCCCTGGATAGCTAAGTGGTTAGAGCATTGGCACGCTAAGCCAAAGATCTTGGTTGGATTCCAGTGTCTATGTGTCATGCTTCAATGTATTCGATTATAATCGATATTCAGCTCATTTCCATATTTATAATCATTCATGTCACAAGCTTCGCCTTTCATATATACTTATTTGTATAGCGTTGCTTTCGTTCACCAAACTAGAATATCTTGAATAGAAGCAAATCTCTATTTTAATTTTATGAATAGATTATTAAGTAATTAATTACAAAGATAGCATGAAATATGTTGGGAAAGATGAAACGAATACAAACTTACTATACTTAATATTGTTTCTTGCCCAACATCTATCACATCTTATCATTCAACTTTCTACCAGAAATGAGGGGAAGTCTGAAGTCGTATCGATTCTCTAGACGCAGAGTTGCATGACCGAAGAAATTCACTCAAGATTGGTCTGGTTGTAGGGGTTGATATTAAAGGAAGAGTGGGGGAAGCACAGGTGGCGTGGTGGTATGGGGAGGGGGGAAGAAATCTTGGATTCGGTTCTATGGCTCGTAAAAGGGATGTTCATATTACGGCAATGAGTGGCGACTTTAGATAGGAGGAACGTAATCTCCTGTTACGTGACTACCGCCATTTGATTCTTCCTGCCTCGGAGGGAAATCTACAGACCTAGGATAGGGTTTGTAAAACCAACTTTTGGATGTGGACTTTCCATTCATGACAAAATTAATCTGTGAGGACGAAACATGTCTTGATCTGATACTGATAATGAATGATTATTTAAAACTTACATAAGAGTGTAAGTGGACTAGAGTCTTAATCTTGTATTGTCTGGTGTGTCAGTAAGGTCAGAGCTTGATTCCCAATCTGATGTACGGTAATGTTATATTTTATCCTAGATTGTTTCCATTTATATATATATATATATATATATATATATATAAATACTACCTTCCACATATTCGCATTTAGGATAGTGAAATAAATGCCACGATATTCTGATCGGGTTTGTCGTTGATGGAGAGGAGGGTGCTTTAATACCGGCCGGATGTACTGAGGGTGGTTTTTCACCAATGCTTTCCCACTATTCCTCCATATAGATGCTGGTAAACTTTCTCTCATTAATACATTTAACATCCATAAAACATTAGCGTAGTTAAAATTCCTATAGCTGAGACGTGTTTTAGGACGTGGTGGAAAATTAAAGAAAAAATCTAAAATATATGGGTTAGTTAATAAATCGTACACAAATATATAAAAAAAAAAAATTATTGAAGCTTGGGTCAAATTGTGGAGTTTTGTCCGATAGCGATCCTTTCTAAATATTCTCTTGTGATTGTTTTAATGGCTGTTGTTACTTCATTAATATTTCTTATAAAGTTTAAGTTGTTATTTTCAAATGTTCCAAGTCTTAAAACATCCTACAAGTGGTAATACCAAGTGTAATTTTATGTTTACAATCCTGAATGCTTCAAAATTTATTTCTTTACAAGGTGAAAATATTTTATGCATAACTTGAATAATAAAAAAAAGAAAATATATTCTTCTTCAGAGTCGTAAATTTTAAAAGTAATTTTTCTTCAATGATGGTGTGTTTCTAAAACTGTATTAAATAGCTCTTGTTAAAAAAAAATCTTGCTAGTTACAAACACATTTAAAAGAATATTTTATAATTTGAATGGTCTTAAAAATAAACAAAGTAACATACAATTTCGAACCCCCATAAAACGTTTATCTTTATTTGACTAAAAATTTATCTTTGCTTAAATATGTTTTTTCGTATTTAATTATCTTTTTAGCACCCCGTCTTACTACCCGTTTGGGTTATAATCCTATGTGCTAATTACACTAATGTGCCGGGGATAAGGTAGGTTGAGTTTAGAGGAATTGTACTCACATTTGCGTAGAGGGTGAGTGGAAAACTATTTAAGAAAACCCCCCGTCAATACACACGACCGGTATTCAAAATCTAATCTCCCCGTCATCAACAGTATAGTGTATTGCAAAAGATACGTCTTAGACAATGCGGCCACCAAAGCGGGTCTTAGAACTAATCTTATAAGACTAAAAATAACGTTTATCTTCTTTGGATTTTTCTTCCTTGTGCAACGTCGTTACAATAGTCACCTTTATTCATTATGTAGAACAGGTTTTGGTATAGGAAATAAATGAAGGCATGTCAATCAATAGCGCAAAGAGACGAGAGATAAATTGTCTGCTATGAACTAATTATATATCACACTGATATTTAAAACAGGTATTTACTTTAGAAAAACAGGAGTCCTTAAACTAAGCTAGGAAACCTGAGAATCTGAGTACTTCAAAAGATACCCAAACACAACTTTGGTTTGAATCCTAGTAGAACCAAAAACTTATTAATTCCATATTGTGAATATTAACCAGATACAAAGTATTTGAAAAGTACAATAAGATTGACCCTAGAAGCTGATAGCTCCCATCTTACTAAACGCTTACCGACTCAATAATAGCCAGAGACGTAGTGGTGGTCTTGTGCTTTAAGGCATTGCATTTGTTCACCTTTGACGAGGAAGCCAGTGTTTTGAATCTCAGCCGTGGGCCCAGCGGTTTTCCCAACCCCCCTCTACGCCGAGGTGGTTTCCCTTTCTTCCTTTTAGATCAAACCATGAATACTTGAATATGCCTAACCCTTGCACGTACAGTACATGTCCTACATTGAAATAAAAATAATTATATTAATATAAGTATAATTACACATAAATCTTGATTCACAAGTTTGTCGAAAATTGAAATCAGAATCTGCCTGAGTGGTGCAGCAATTCACACGCTGCATGTTGATCAATGACGCACTGCAACGTAAACATAAAACAGCTGATTATCGACATATTTTATTTTCTAGTGGATAACCATGATATATTTCAAATCACTCTCCCGATTGATGTTTTCAAATTCTAACGCTGTGTCGTGGCACAATCCAATACATTGATAAACAAGCTTTACATTGACGGGTTATTTCAAAACTCCTCACAACGGCCAACGAAGCTGTCTGCTTACTTTTGGCTGTACAGTGCAGTCGTTGTCCTATGCGCATGCGCAATGATTTAAGATGGTTGAGTTTGAGATTTGATTGGCTCCTTCGTGCCGACAATTTCAGGAAGAGTGGACGAAGTAGAGATGAGTTGAGCCTTAGCAGAACAGCTCCCGCCGATGAGGTGTAAATCTTGTGACTGGCTTAGAGCTCATCCCATAGCACCGTTTCTTTTCTGTGCTAGTTTTTCGTCGAAAGTGTGAATCCACAATATCGGGATAACGCTTCTATCCAGTCTAGTTTGGTTGGCCAGTGATTAGGTCAGAGCTGGAATCCCTGGAATCTCTAACAAATGTCATAAGAGTATTTTCCCCAAATGACTTTACAATCTCCTTCCAAGAAAATACACGTCCACTACCTCTATATTCTACCTTTTCTGATCCTACCTCATTAATTAATGTAGATGAGTGGGTAGTAAGACGTGATGAACATAATTCAATAGTTATCAACTCTGAATTTTTCAACAACTTACATTTAAGTCTCCTACTCAACACAAGTTGTTATTTATCTCCTACTTAGATACTCTTACTTGACTGTGTTATTCTATTCCTTGCTTTCTCTTATCTTAAACACCCCTCCCTTTTTACCCTCCCAAACACACAGAAATCCTTTCCTGTGACGTCTCTTAAAAGCTGTACGAAAAAAAAACCACACACTGGAAACACAAGCAAAATGCGTCAAGTGTTACCAAGAGGATTTTGCCTTTTGTATTGCGGTGAAGCGGCAAGGAACGAGGGAATTCGGTAAAACATCACGACACACGACACAGTTTGGGAGATGAAGAACTTCGTTTTACACACATTTCTAAAAATCGCGTGAAATGTTTTGGAGCTATTTAACAAAAAACATTATGAGTAGGGTTTTACATCCTTGAGGGCTTATAATACTTTCTAAAACTCACTTGAAATATATTTCTAAGCTATCACAATGTATTTTATCGTATTGACGAGGGGGTCACGGTTTATGTGGTGCACTTGGTAAGGGGATTGAGGGTCGAGGAATAGGGGGCCTAAAAAATAACCTATCGGCGTGTTTTCTAGTATAAGATCCAATCTAACATGGGTACAATTATTCGAAATTATATTACTAAATACTACAATTTTTAATAAGCCATAAATCATTATGCTGTACTTACTAGTAGAAAACTGACTGACACAAAAATATGTATGAGTAATTAGGGCGGTGAAGTCCAGGAAAATATTGTTTGTTTCCCGATGGTCTTAAGACAAAAACTATTATTTGTAGGCCTAATTGGGTTCAACCTCACACTCAATTGATGAATACACAGGCAATAGGGCTAGCTGAAAGTTATCCAGCGTAATTGCTTATAAATCGAGTTCTGATGAAGTCTTTGGATTTATAAAATTAATTTTACATAACCCCAAAAAAACACCTCAATTCCTAACACCACCTTATTTTTAATATGTGTCTAAAAGGTTGGACTCACCCACCATTATTATGATGTTATTTTGTTGACCTCACCCATGTCCAAGAGATTTAAAAATGATTGGTACTACGACAGTGATCCAATAAACTATAGAAGATAACCATGTCCGATTAAAATTAAGTCTTCATTTGGTGCTGAAGTAGAAAGAGCATTGTGCGACCTACACTATAGGGACGTTGCGACTATATCTAAAAGGCAATCACTTTAAACTTGGAAATAATAGTGAAAAATTAACTTAAAAGGGGTAGCTCCTGAATAGAACTATGGAAGAGGATGTCATTTTACTAATATATTTAATTAATACTTAACTGAATTAATTAGTTAAGTAGAAAATTGAAATATATGCAATAATGTACAAGACTGTACATTAAAATCGTGATAAGGTTTAGCTAGCCTATCTCTAAAAGTAAAATATGGATTACACGTTTAATTTTAAAACACAAATGAAATTATGATTGTATAATATTAGTTTGTGAAGGACCTTTGTCACATTTTATTTATAAGAAAATGTAGTTTAAGTGAAAAAGGCTACATTTAATTATATATATAACATAAACTATTTTGTCTTAACATTTTACTTCTAAAAAATCGAACGTTTTACAATTTGTGTAGATCACATTTTGATCCATTTTCTAATGATAACCGTGGATATTTTATTTGCAAACTACAGACTAATAGACTAATGATGAAATGAATATAAATTATTGTTTTAAACAACTACCGCTGTTTTATTGTTGAAGAGAATTATCTACCTGTTAATTATAATAGAAGCGATGTCTGTTTTGTTTCTTAGCACCATGTCCCAATAACAGTTCAGGCTATCCGATTATATAATAATATTATACTAATGGTTTTTAGGGATTAGAGGGCTATATTTAGAAGAAGTGTACCCGCATTTGTGTGGAGGAAAATGGAAAAATCTTTAGGAAAAAACACCCTCTGTACACCTAACTAAAATTCGAAACTCCACCTCCCCGTCGTTGGCTGTCTAGTCTACTGTGAGAGTAGCACCTTAGACCGTGCGGCCACCACATTGAGTATCTAAATATTGATACTTAAGAGTGGATAGCAATTTTGGAAAAATCACCCTCAATACACCCAACCGGGATTTGAACCCAAGCTTTCATTTCATAGGTAGTCTAGTCCAACACGAGAGTGACGCCTTAGACCTACCTGCCACTGAAGCGGATGACATGAATTTTCATTTATTATCTTTTCCGAAGTTCTTGTTGAAACAATATGATACAATAAAATATTGAGCGTAAGTACCGGAAACGCTCAATGAACTAAGAAAATGATAGAAGGCGTTGTGATATTAGAGAAACAGCCATAACAAGAAATTTCACGTACTGGTTGCTTAGACACACACTGCATTTTGGCATATAAAAAAATAATTCCATAAAGCAAAACTCGTATTATAAATGTTAAATAAAATAATACCCCAAGGCGTTCCGTCATTAATAAAATACCACAACACCACCTGGTCATTTCCTTTTACGGGAAAGACCTGATGTCAGACACGCTCTAGATTATTTTAATAAAATGTGACGGTAAATAAACTATAAGTAAACTTAAGTATTAATATAAAATATATTTACATGTAACATAGGCATAGATAAGATCAACAGCAAAGCCAATTTATTCTTGCAGGAGCTGTTAGCATGACACTCAGAGCAGTGGTTCCCAAACTGGGGTAGGCATGCACCTTTCAATGGGTACGCGAGCAGCTCTCAAGGGAAAGTTGGCAAAATGACAAGGGGCTTGTGGAAGACCCTAATTGTTGGCTTTTATCTGGTTGTTTCCACACATATTTTTCTCCTATTTGCTCGGATAGTGACCGATTTCTGAAAATGTTCAAACCTATACTTGGCACCTTCTACGTTAGCAGTTATCTTGCTTATATTTAGAGTAATTTGAGCATATTTCTTGAACAGTCACGACAGACTCTTTCTCTATCAACGATATTACTCAAACTCGCAACGCATTTGTAGAGATATACTGCGGTGATGTTTATATATTCTATTAGTTCCAATATATTTGTGTTTATGTATTATATATCGGCCTATTCATGAAAATGTTACTCACACATATAATGCGTGTTAAGGTGGATTTCCAAACGAAATTATCTTTCTCGTTTGTTTGAAAAGAGACAAGAAGTTAAGAGTTTTCCTCTCTGACAGCAAGTGTGAGTTTAGTGACAAATTTACAAATAAACAGTGGCTGTGCAGGCTAGCTTTCATGGCTGACGTATTTAAGCGTTTGAATGAGCTGAATATAGGTCTGCAGGGAAAACAAATAACACCCTTCATGGTTCATAACAAATTAAAAGCTGTAAGAAAGAAATTTCAATTTGTAACAAAATAAGTTGTGAAAGGACAACTGTAATTCTTTCCGTCTTTAAAAAATTTCGTAGAAGAAAATGAGGTTGAGCTTCATGACTCTGTTGTCAACGACATAAGAGATTGTGTGGGTTTGATTGAAGACTTTGGCGAATACTTTCCTGAGAATTTAGGGAGAGATTTCTGGATGCAAGACTTTTTTTCTACAGTGGAAGACTACAGTCTACCAAACTTCTTTTCAATGAAATAAATTATTGAGCTGTCCTGTGATGAGGCACTCAAATACAGTCTCAATAAAACTTCTTTGGTAGATCTTTGGCAGACTTTTGGCTGCAAAGGCTGAACGAGTTTCCTCATATCGCTGACCGTGGCTACAAGTTTATGATACCTTTCTCAACAACATATATCTATGAGAGTGGTTTTTCATCCATGGTGTACCTAAAAAATAAGTACCACAATATAGACTAAATTTGGAGCTGGATCTCCGCTTTAAAAATTCAACTGGACAACTAGACATCAAAAAGTTGTTCCAAGCCATGCAGACACACCCCTCTCGTTGAAAAACTTTGGGATTTGTAATATATCAGCTCCAGAATTACAATTAAAAACTTTGATTGGAAAATATTGTGTTTAAGGTTTACTTTTTTTCTTCATTTTTGAAAGAATTTCTAAAGAAAATATGTAAAACCATTCTACCGAATTTTTACAGTATTTTTTTTTAACTTATCATTACGATTCTCAATAAAAGATAATGTTAAGGCTATAAGAGTAGGATTCTCTCTAAATAGTTTTGGTCACATTTGAAATATTTTGATTAAAGATTTTTTCCCAATAGATTAAATATATCAATAATATACCGCGTGGTCGTAATATTTTTAATCCTATAATTTTGAATTTTTTATCTTGGGGGTACATTAAATTTTACTTATGGCCAGGGGGTACAATCTAAAAAAGTGAGAACCGCTGACTTTGAGGTTAGTTTCGGCTAGGTTAGGTTAATTTAGGATAAGTTAGATTACTGAACTCACCTGATATCACGTTGTGGCCGTAAAAGGAAACGACCACGATGCGTTGTGGTATTTTCATATTGCCAGAACGCGTTGTGTTCATTTTATTTATCAGCCACGACACGAATTATGCTGAATGGCATATTTTGTTTAGTGCCAGAACTGGTTGTAGCTCTTTAAAAGTAGCCAGGATGCAATATTTATTATTGAGGCTGTGTATCTAACGTGCTCTGTTCATATTTCTTACTCATTGAACGATTTATATGTTTGATCTTGATATAAATACCAGAAATCAATATGTATTATTTGTTATTCATTGGTTTTATTGCACACGCTGTATATCTAGGAACCTTCAACCTCGATATAAGCCGTTACCTGACGCCACTAAGGGAGGGTGTGTAATCAACAAACTTGTTTCAACTCTGTAACGAACTTGTAGGAGACGCGGGCGATGTTAGGAGCTGAGGGAGTTGGTGATAAGTTACCCAGCCAGAGATCACCTCATCTCGTATACCAGCCGAGAGCATCGTGTAGTAATATCAAAGTGGAATTAATTCATGCAATGGAGAATACTAAACAGATACTGATTTTATTTATAACTGCGTTTCAACCTGCTCGGATTATAGGCATACTCAGGACCACGTCTAGGCAGAGTCGAACTCGGCTCTCCAAAAGGGCGCAGACCTTGGATTATCAGATGGCGTAAAATATTTCAATGAACTAAAAAATTGTACTTATTTATTATAAAATAACTATAAGAGTGCTAGTAGAACCCAATAATATACATTAATAATAAATATGAGTGGTTATTACAAGTACTTCCAAAATAACATTTTTCCCCCCATGTTGCTGAAAGCATCGTTGAATATTGTAAATTGTATAGGCTATTTTAAAAAATATATAATACACAGACAAATTCACGGGTTAAAAGAATTCATTTCACCAAATTGGATAAATATATGGCATTTAAGGAAAAAATTATACAAGATGTTATACTATATTATTAGGTATATTAAAATATTTTCCTGGACCTTGCCCTCGAGCTCTCATATTTTTCACCTTTTTTACTTTTGTTTATGAAACTTTGCCAATGCATAATTGAAAAATCCAAAGACACTTAAACAACACATAGAAAAATTACTGCTTTTTTGCACTAATAAAAAACATTAACTCTAAATTTTTTTTTATTAAATTAACATAGGGACTCATATAGATAGTCTGTATTTTCTACAGTGCTAAAAGTCGCTTAATTTCTTCACTCTGTTCACAGAGTCTGTTGATAACCATATCATATTCAATTGCCACAAGCTTTTCCCTCCCCACATTGCATTATGAGGAATGTTTCTAGGTTGTCATTTGTCAGATTGGAGTGCAGCCTTGTTTTGATAAGTTTAAGCTTAGAAAAAGCTCGCTCACAGCTTACTTGGGTTAGAGGTATTGTGCGCCGATATTTATAGACTCTACTAAAGTCTGTTCAGCGTAGGAATTGTTTTCTGAAAGGCCTTTTTCCCTACCAGAAAGCTAGTATATAGTAGGATTTTGGTAGGAAAAAAGACCTTTCAGTGAATAATTCCTACCGTGAATGGAGTATAAGCTTGTGTACAAGAGATAGTACATGTTGTAGTCATGGATCACTTTATACATACAGTTTATGAACACCTTGCAAGGCTCTTGCATTCAACATATCTTTACCCTTTCATTTTCTTCAGCTTCCTCTGACATTTCACTTTCTGAATCCATGTCCTTAGAATATTCTCCTTTCAACGTTGAGGACATTTGGGTCCAATCTTGTATACAAGATTGTAGCTCTTCAGTTAGCTTGACTCTGTCAATATTAGGTAATAAATCACATATTTTGTCGAAGACGTTTACTGGTAAACCTTGCGCTTGGGGAAACTAGGTGGATCGAAACAAGAAAGGTCTAGCTAGATATAGGTTTTTCTGATCAGCAAATTTGGTCTTTATACTCTGGCTAGGCTTGTCAACAACTTAAAAACCTTTATTTGAATTCTATCCTCTTCGGAAGAATATGTTTCACCATCTTCTGTCAATTCACCAGACATTTTCTTGACCTTACTTACTCTCTTACGTAGCAGCTCTGAGTCAATACAAAAACTTTCCACTTCAAGAGAAGGATCTTCTTTTATCCTTTCATATAATTTTTCTGACATAACAGATACAAATCTTTGTGTGACATTAAACTACTTGATCTAATTGGTCCCTGTCATCTCTAAATGAATTCTGTGCAGCGGAAACAAGCCTCCAAGTCTGGGCATAGTCCAGATTATTGGTTTGTAAGTAGTCCGAAAGTGGTGTTGTGATTTTGAATATTAACAGAAACATCATAGCTACCATTATGGTTTCAAATGAAAGACACTTCTGGAGAAGTGCATTAGCCTCATTGCGTACCTTTGGGTTGAACTTTTGAGAGTTTCCAATCATACAAATTGTCACAACCAATTCTACAAACATTGTTTCTGATTGTTATGTGTTATTTGTGAGTTCAGTGTTAAATCAGTAATAGGAGTGACCAAAAATTGTGGTTGTTGCATTGCTTCTTGACCTCCATATGGTGGCTACAATGGCTGCTTGACGTACTCTTGGATTCTGCTGTAAGTACACAGATAATCTCTTGTGTGAGTCCTTGAGAAACACCTGTGTCAGCTGCAGTAATCCAAAAAATGATATGGTTGCTGGTAAACACCGACATCTGACATTACAAGGTTCAACACATACTCATAGCACCAGGTATGAAGGTGGTTTGGTATTATATGCTTGATTCTTGATGAGACCCCACCTTACTCACCGCTCATATTTGAAGCACCATCAAATTCACTTGCTACGCAATTTTTGACATAAAGTCATGTACTATTAAAAACGTCAACCAATGTGTTGAACAAAGCTTCTCTTGTAGTGGGATGGACACATATCAACCCCATGACTTTATCCTTCACTTCTTTTTCCAACAGATACTTAAGTACTAAAACACACTGGTCATAGCTTGACACATCCATAGCTGTGTCTTTTATTACAGAAAAAAAAATTTGCTTGGTTTACTTCGTTCGCAATTTCAGTCTGGATTGCAAGCTTGATAATGTTTATTATTTTTGTAACAGTTGTCTTACTAAGAAATGTGACCTGGCTGCCTCTTCCCTTTTTTTCAGATTTCCTTCTTGTTTCAAGCGCAGATTTACTCTTCTCTATCACTATCTTCACATGCTTAGCTAAATTCTCATCATAATTGGAGAGAGCAGGAGGAAAATTTCCAAAAAATGTCCATGATTGACAGAAGGGTCATCAAGGTTGTAGGAACCTTCTTCACTCCCTCTAAAAACAATACCCTGCTTCCCAATCAACTTGATTACGTCAATAACACTAGATACAACTTTTCTGCATTCCATTATTTCTTTCTTTCGTTTTTCAAGTTATTTTTCAAAGAGCATGGCTTCAATTGTTATTCCTTGTTGGTATGCTATGTAAGTCCTCACTGATTCTATGTGAGCATTTGATTTCTCATATTCCCCAAGTGTTTGGCTCAAGTGACTATATCGGTCAAAGTCTCGACACAATACTGAGGTCCCATCAGTGAAAGCAAGGCAAACACAAAAATATAGCTTTTGTTTATTACATTGAAGCTTAGCCAGTTTCACTTCCAAATTTGATCATCGCTATGTATGACATGAAAAACTTTATCGTCAAATAACAGGAGGGATGAATCCTCCTGTTGTACTGGTTGAACTGGATGAAATGGAAAAAAAAATGGTCCAAGTTATTCTGGCCAGACTTTTTAAAAATTCAGCCACTCCTAAACCTTGTTCCTTTGACTCTGATACCTTACTTCCTTCAAGATCCACATCCATTTGCTGCAAAATTTCATATAGTTTTTATTCATCAACATTTTGTTTTTGTTGAACTTTAGTTTCTAAATTCTCAATAGCAACACTTTCAATATTTACATGTTCATCTTGGGCAAAATATATTTGAGGTGTAGTAGTGATTTTGGAGCTTTGTGACTGTGACACACAGAATGTTGTTATTTTCGCACATGACAGGGTAGCCTGTACTCTCTGCCTAGCCTCTGTCTCTTTTCTTTAATCATGGCCTGACTTACATTTTTTCTTTGCCTTTTCTTCCGGGATAACCTAAAAAAATCAAATTCTCAAAGTCACCCAATTTTAAGTCATTTTACGTCAAAATAATATTAAGATATGCCTAGAAATCCTCGTAATGAAAATAACTCACCACATACCATACCCTATTCGTCTTTCACACTAAAAATAAATTCCAATCAAGCATACCACCTAATAGAATATTTCAATCATACAAATCCTTTAATAACAACATCCATCCTGAGCAAACTGGGCTCGTCTCGTAAAAAGGAAGGGTAGACATCACCCCCCCTCCCCCTTCCCCAATTACTTCAACTAAACCTGAATTCTATCAGCGCTGAATAAAAGTCCCTTTAAAGCAACACACCCTTACATTCATAGATACATTTTCATTTTTACACCAAGCTTGAAGTTTCCAGAAATTTTAAAGGGAATAAGTGAAGGATGCTATTTAAATCCCATTTATAGCATAGTAGTAATAATAATAATAATAATAATAATAATAATAATAATAATAATAATAATAATAATAATAATAATAATACGTGATTATTCATCTAATATTACTAGTGGCAGTAAGTTCATTAGAGAAATTAAAAATGGAAAGAGGTGATTAAAACCTATCAATTATGTTGATATGAACTTGAGGGGCTACGAAAGGCTCTTCCTACTAACCAAACCTAGTAACTAAACAATAGTTCTTGTCGTCTAATAACTTAAATTTTCTTAATTCTTACCTCAGTAACGAAAAACTACGCATGAGCTTAAAAATTACACACGCATAAAATCAACACAAAACTCTATCTCTCAAGGCGCGAAAACAACTAAACAGCTGATTTCCATTGCTTCAAGGGCAGCCACACGACACGGCCACATGGACCACGGAGGAGGTGTACCTTCTCTCCCACCGTCACCGGGCCCAGATCATCCCTTGTTGCTGAACATCCTTCCCCTCCCGTCCGCTAAATCTTTACTCTACGATAAATTTAATTTCGCCTCTGCAGCTTCGCTTATTTCGATTATTCAAATATTATTTTGAATTTAACTTAATTTAACTTGACTTAATTTTATCTTAATATAACTTTAATTTGACTTAGTATCATAGTGTACCCTGACGCTACGACCCTGCTAACAGTCACTGATTAATTTGACCTTCATGATCCATTTTTAACCAAAAATTCACCGTAATAAATAAAAATATACTTGAGTAAAATTTTAAGATTAAATAGTAGCACAATTGGTCGGTGATGAGCGCTCACTAATACAAAATAAGGTCATCCGGAAGATTCAGGGGGGCCTGAGGCAACAGGATTTTGGAGGCCCATTTCACACAATATAATTGATTTAATTTAGATATTTTTTTACTAAAATAGATTAAATAGTAAAGCTATACATTTGTTAATTACGGTTATAGCTGCATCTAAATATCATATTCATTTAAATTTTAAAATGACACCTGTACACGGGAATAGAGTCAGGGTATTTAGCTTTGTTCACCAATTCTCTTACCACTGAGATATGGAGGAGTGGTTCCATGCTCAAGGTCATTCTTCACTCATATTTTAAGGTAGAATCTATAATGGACGTGTGAAAATTGTCAGCTACAATTAATAAATCAAATTACCCCGAGGTATCAGCCAACGCAGCCATATTTGACTCTTTAGGGTAGCACGCGACAAGGTCTTAGCCAGGAGGAAAGAGTTGTCCCCCCCCACCAACTCCCAAAATTAACATTTATTTTTATAATACAGCTTTACTTAGGGTTAAAACAATATTAAAAATTAAGATACAAGAAAATATATTTATTAGTCGCTTACCTTTTGATATTTATATAAAATTTAAAAATATATATTGGGATTATGTACATTGGTCAAACAACAGCTCGTAACCCCCTCCCCTCCTGCCAATCAAAAAACATTCTTTTCAACATAGGCACCAGAACTAGGGGGGCATGGGTACATTTCCCCCCTGATATCTTGTTGAGGGGGCAGTAGGCGGCAAGTTTTAGGAACAAAATTAAAATGATTTAATCATAATTTTCGCGACAAGTAAAATTTAAAAGGCTTGATTAGTCTCATACTTTGTTTGCATGGCTTAATATTTCTAATATTCTATAACCATGAATCCAATGAGTTTCTAATATGTTTTTTAATTATGTAGGACAAAGGAAAATACAAACAAACCTTTAATTCAAACAAGTTCCGATGTTTTGATCACAGTATTACTCTATATTTAAAGTGAATCAAAAATGAGCATAAAGATCATGTAGAAATAATGATGACTGTATAATTATTATGTTCATGAAATTTGAAAATTAATGTTTACTAAATATCACTTTTCTAAGACTTGGACCGAGAAATTTTCTTTACTTTGTTTTTACTTTTCTTAAACATTTTTCAACGTTTTTGTACACATAAATATGTTTATATATAAATGTATACATACATACACAAGAAGAGCCTATCAAATAGTGACTCGGTGGTAGTGGCGAAGTTATGATCACATACTTTTTTAACCAACCTAGATTATCATGGTCATTAAACGTCTTTTTGCTCCGCC